>CANYCX011363323.1:0-12397 GCA_948193385.1 Breynia disticha f. nivosa | reverse complement strand
GGTTTTATGGAAATGCATTTATTTCTATCTCCTCTAATCAATATTTGTTTTAACTCTGATGATATTATTATTATTTTATGATTATTCTATATTATTGTTAATTAAATGAAAAATGGGATTTAGTTTTTGAGGGTCACATTTTTTATGTGTATTCATAACAACACTTTGATTATCACACGTCTTAATGATTTTGATTTGTCTTTAACTAGCTTTGTAGATTGTCTTTCTACGTGTGTTCATGAAAACACTTTGATTTTTATACTTCTTAATAGTTTCGACTTGTCTTTAAGTCGCTTTGTATATTGACTTTTTGTGTGCATTCATGAAAACACTTTGATTGTCACACAACTGAGTATTATAAAGTCAAAGATGAGCAAGAAATAACAACAAAGTCACATATCCAAACTCAATAATCACAAAATCTCACAAATTCAATCCTCAAAAGTCCAAACTAATGCCCCCAACCACTCAAAGCACAACCTTAAACTAAAAAAATAACACACAAAAATCAACAATTCATCACCTCCAGCAATCCCACGAAGCTTAGTAATACGTCTATAAAAAGGCATTTGACCACCCTCATGTTAAAGTTTATGGGCCCGTACACACATGTGTGGGCTTATGACCAATACAAGTTGTAGAACCCTTTAATATAAAATCAATTGACTTGTACAAGGATCCATAACTCACACCATTATAAACTATTTGACACTCTTCTAATTCTCCAATGTGAGACATATTCTCAATACTTCCATGCAAGTGTAACCCGGTCAGGCCTACTGTCTATCACTATCAGACCAGTTATCACTTGTCCACAAGTAAAAAGTTTCATTACTGGGTTTAGGATCCATTTCTGGTAAGGCTAAATAGCTCTGATACCATATTAAAGTCTATAGGCATGTACACACACGTGTGAACTTATGAACAATATAGGTTGTGAACCTCTAATATAAAACTATTTGGTTTGTATAAAGCCACAATGCACATCATTATGTCGAGTATGAAGTGGTTTATAATAGTGTGGGTACGTTGTGGCCTTATACAAACTAATTGATTTTGGATTAGACGGTTCACAACTTGTATTGTTCATAAGCACACACATGTGTGTACGGGCCCATGAACTTTAATATGGTATCAATGTCATCTAGCCTAACCGACAATAGATCTTGGGCCCAATATGAAAAACCTCTTATTTGTGGACAAGTGGTAACCTGTCTGATAATGATAGGTAATGGGTCTGACCGGGTTACACTTGCGGAAGAGTGTTGGGAATGTGTCCCACATTGTATAATGAGAAGAATGTCAAGTGTTTATAATGATGTGAGTTGTGGGCTGATAAAAGCCAATTAATTTTGTATTAGTGAGAACTTGTATTGTTCATAAGCCAAGAATGTGTGCACGAGCCTATGGACTTTAATACCTCAAACCTTTTCCTAACTCTAGGACTAGACTGAGACTATTAACCCCTCATTCCAAACTCATAACTATTTCCTTGACATGCAGCAATACCTTTACCTGCACAAAATAAAACAACACTAACCCACACAACACTCTCAACCCTCAAAACCCTAACCTACATAACCACATTATATCGCCATAGATGTTTATGGAGAGAGCATAGTTAATCATATGGGATGAAGCGCTAATGGTACACAAATGTTGTTTCAAAGCATTGGATAAAACCTTTAGAGATGTTTTACAATTCTCAAGACATAACAACTGTGATCTATCTTTTGGAGGTAAAGTGGTTGTTTTCGATGGTGATTTCAAACAAATTTTATCGGTTATAACCAAAGGTAGTAAACAAGATATTATGTCAGCTTCGTTGAATGCATTATATTTATGGAAGTTTTACAAGGTCCTCAAATTGACAAAGAATATGAAATTACAATCTGGCAGTATGGACCATGAATCAGAAGAGCTTAAAATTTTTTTTGGGCTTGATTTTGAATGTTGGAAATGGTAGAGTTGAAGGAGAGAATGATGGTGAAACAATTTTTTATATTCTAGAAGATATCCTCGTTAAAGCATCTCAAATCCTTTTGCATCAATAGTTAAAAATACATATCCAAATCTATTAAAAAATTAAAAAATGTGACGTACTTACAAGAATGCGCAATTCTTGCTCCTACATTTGATGTCGTAAATAAGGTAAATGACGTTGTGATGTTAACTTGGCCACGCGAAGAAATAACTTACTTGAGTTATGATAGTATATACAAAGTTGATGAGTCGTCAGGTAGTCGAGATAATATTTACACACCAGAATTTTGAAAAGTACTGCATCTAGAATGCGAAATCATAAGTTGACTTTAAAAATCGGTGTTTCCATTATGTTACTTAATATAGACCTATTATATGGACTTTGTAATGGTACAAGATTATCGATTACACAATTGGAAAAAACATGTTATAGAAGAAGAAATTATATTTTGAGTGTAACGCTGGACAAAGAATTTTTACACCACATCTACTTTTAACGTCTTTAGATCTCAAATTACCCTTCAAATTTTAGAGAATGCAACTTTTTTTTAGTTATCTGCGCCATGACTATCAAAATTATTAGACGCATAGTGCGGATTCCAGGCTAGCAAATAACTAATGCATTTGTCATTACCTACTCATTAAATAGTTGCAGAGTAAACGGTAAACAAAGTAGTCGGAAGGTGTTTCAATTTGCAGAATAAAGAAAGCATATTGCACATATTAAATTTGCAGAACAAACCAAAACAAGTCATGTCTATCATATGTTATTATATTATAACCAACAACCTCTTGGTTCAGTGGTAATGGGGGCTGAACTTGATAAGGCAGACCACGGTTCGATCCCCCGCAACGTCGATTGGAAGGGAAATGAACTTTAACCCTCAACTCCTTCTCGAACCGAATTAATCTCGGCCCAATAGGTCGAGGATACCGGAGCTTGACTAAAAAAAAATTATATTATACTGAATGATTGGAATGATTTGTTATTATATATAAATTTCAGCATGTTGTTTCTTTTCAAAGAGAAGTCATGCTAAATGATTTTTTTTGTCTTCTTTATTTTGATATCAATAAGACATGTTCAATTAACAAAATTTTATATATTTTAATATATTTTAACTTTTAGAAAAAATTAATATAATTATTCTATTATATAGTAATCTGATTTAAATTAATAAATATTAATTTCTATATTTTAATTTAAGTAACTTACAGTAACTTGAACATATGTAAAATAAAGATAACGTATGTGATTCTAAAAAAAATGTTGTCTTTAAAACTTTTCTGAAATATGTAATGTCAATATTTAAAATTTTATTTTTATAATACTGATAAAATTAGTACAATTATTATATACAACTTTCCTCTGCATCTGCATCTGCATTGTTGGCTTAGGATTGATAAAAAATCTACTATACCACCCAAATCGACCACCAACCGACTAAATCGAACCGAAATTTAGGGTAACCACCATAAGTGGATAAGTTGGTGGTTAGATTTAGAGCAAATCAGCAAGAGTGGTTTGATTGGTGGTTTTGATTTTTCAAAATCCACTCTCAACTGAATCGATCCACCATCTACCTATCTTTAAAAAAAAAATTAAGTATATATCATTAACTAAAATTTTCCTAAACCTTATTTATTCTTCATGTTCTAATTAATAAATCATAGTATATAAGTTTTTTAGATCCTAAATAAAAGAAGCGAATAAAAATAAAGATTAATGAATGTGATTTTGCTTTAAGATTTTATTAGAGTGTAATTAGAAGTGAAATATTATTTTTAGTATGTTGTTATGTCAATTTGAAGTAAATGTTAATTATTTATGATTTAAATTGAAGATATTTTTTAAAAAAATTGTAATTTTTAACTTAATATTTTTTAATTAATTATTTTATTTGGTTAACTACTCAAACCGACCAAACCGAACCACCATTTAGTGGTTAAGTTTAGGTGGATAGACTAATAGAGTGAATAGGTTAGTGGTTGATTATTTACCCAACCACCAAAGGTGGATAAGTCAGATGGTTTAGAAAGATAACCGACCAAACCTATCCACGATCAGTCTTACTTTGGATACTGTAGCTAAGTTTTATTTTAATTCTTCAATTACAAGGAAGGTCAGCAATGCCAACTGTATGAAAACAACTGAAAGCATAAGTGTCAAGTGATATGACTATGGCTAAAGAAAATTATTAAATTTATATGTCACAATTATGTTTAGGAGAGCATTTTATGGAGAATTGGATGGGTAATTGGACAAAAAGATGAGATATAGAAAAACATATGTTAGTTTGAAATTCAGCATTTTTTTCCCTTTTTTTTCAAAATTCTTATCTTAGATTTTTTATAATTATTATGTAGTCCAAGTAAATATTAACGAATATATTATTAAATAATTAGATTATAATGAATGTTAATTTAAATTGCAATTTGTTTATACAAAATTATGATAAAATTTATATATGTTATTATATTAATCACCAATAATCTATCATTTATGTGCCTCCTTTGTATTTAACTTGTTTATGACAGTTGTGCATATAATAATAACTAATGCATTTCACAGTACTTCTTATTTTAATTCCACAATTATAAAGAAGGTGAGCACTGCCAAATGCCAGCTGTGTGAAATCTTATTTTAATTCTTCAATTATAATGAAGGACAACAATGCCAACTGTATGAAAAATAATTTAAAGTATAAGTGATATGACTAAACAAATACTCCATTATATTATACGTAAAAAAACAGATCTCGAGGACTTTTTCATTTCCATGTCGTAGTGTAAACAGCTAACAGGGTGGTTGGAAGATGTTACATTTGCATATATTAAATTTACTCTTCTGTAATCACAATGACTAAACAAATACTATTGTGTGTCATGCTTTTCAACTTAAGTTGCCGTGAACTTATCAGGCTTTTGGTTTTCGCCATGTCTTCATACTTTGGGCTATTCTGCTCCTTCATGTATTCTGTCTATTTTGCTAAAGATTTAAATAAATAATTCGACTTTTGATTGTCAAAAAAACAAATACTCCATTATATTAAATTTCCATGTCGTAGTCTAATTAATTATACTATTGTGTGTCATGCTTTTCAACTTATGTTGAAAGATTATCACTTATATATTCCGACTTTTTATTTTTATTCCTATATTTATATTTTTATCAATTATTTTATTAAAAAGTTAAAGTATTCTGTGCTTATTTTATACATATTATCAAATATTTTTTTAAAAAAATTTAACACTTTTAATTTTCAGTATTCAAAATTTAACACTTAATTTTCTATTTTATCAAATCAACCCTTACTTTCTGTACTAAATCCAGTTAAGTACAAGTTCTTTAAACAATTTGCTTTTATATTTCAAAATTACCTATGCTCTTTTTAAACAAATCCAACATTAACCATTTAAAATATATTATTTTAAATGAGTAGTGATATTTAATTTTTGGGATAACATTATCTTTACCTACATAATTATTTTATAAAAAATATATTTTAAATGAATTGTATAATTATAATTTTAGTGAACTCAAAATTGAAAAAAGCATTCTTTTGATATATTTTATAAAAAATATAATTCTTAGGAAGTATAATTCTTGAAAAAGTATATTTATCAGGAAGTTGATATAAATAAATCAAGTGAAGCCTTAGTTTCAGAGAATTCTCAATCAAATGGTGAGTTTGGTGTTATCTGAAGGCAAATACATCGATTGTGTTTATAGAGACCAAAGAATTTAAAATAAGATTTATTACATGTTACGAACCACACCAAATGGGCTTCTATGGGCTAGACTAAACCCAACTATTCCACTACTACTCTATTTTCTTTATGCTTTGATACTCTTTAGTATTTTAAGTTTGTATAAAAGCTGTTGTAAGAGGACAACCTTTACCACCAAGTTCGTAGATCAACTGACGTGAGGTTGTTCTATCTTAACCAGAGATCTCGAGTTCGAGTCCTGGATACGCAACTGCGTTAAAATTTTGTTGGGAGAGCTTTGCCGCCTTTGTGGTCTTACCCGACTCGAACGAGAATTAATCTGGGTGCTTAGGGTTGAAAAAAAAAAAAGGAAGAGTTTGTTATCATTTCTTTTCATGAATGAATTATCTTTTCCTTCTAATTCTCTTCTTCTTCCTTCTCCTACCCTATTCTCTTCTCTTCTTAGCTACCTCGAACAGGATTTCTTGAGCATAGGTCCATCACAATTGGTATCACCAATATCTATCATTTATGTGCCTCCCTTTGTTTACGACGACAACTTCACGTACAGGTCTACGACAGTTGTGTATATAATAATAACTAATGCATTTCACATTACCTACTTCTTATTTTAATTCAACAATTATAAAGAAGGTGAGCACTGCCAAGTGCCAACTGTGTGAAATCTTATTTTAATTCTTCAATTATTAATGAGGTCAACAATGCCAACTGTATGAAAATAATTTAAAGTATAATTGATATGTCCTAGTGTAAACAGCTAACAGGGTGGTTGAAAGGTGTTGCATTTGCATATATTAATAAATTTACTCTTCTGTAATCACAATGATATGGATTATTTTTTATTCTATTGTCTTTTTCGTGTTGATCTAATAATGTTTAGGGTTTGCCTAGTTTGGAGAAAGTAAACCAAGCAAATTTAATTTCTTGACAAATAAAAAAAAATTGTTTACTCAGTTAAAAATAAGACTATTCCTTTTTAGAGAATCAGTGTTTTGGAGTGTTCAATCGGTCGGTTCGGTCGGTTTCGGCCACCGAACCGAAAAACCGAAAACCGATTTTCTTAGAAAAAACAACCCAACCGATCCGAATCGAACCGAATTTTTCGGTTCAGTCAGTTAACCGAATTTATTTTTTATTATTATATTATTTATTATTTGATTATTTAATTAATAGTCTTTGATTCGATATCCTTTTTTAATATTATATTATTAGCTATGACGATTTCTCTACTCATTAATTATTTAGTTCACTATAATTATTATTTTTTAAAACATTATGAGGATTAAATATATGAAACTGAACCGAACCGACCAAACTATATAAATAACTGATCCAAACCGAATTTTTTGGTTCTGTTTCGGTCGGTTGCACCGAACTTTGGACACCCTTAGTCTTAATCAGTATGAGAGAACTTATTTTTTGCAAAAAATTATGCCAATGTCCACTTTAAGAATATTACATGCGGGAATATCTGGGTCAGAGTCTTTGTCTATCATTATCAGACCGGTTACCATTTGTTCATAAATTAGGGTTTTTATTACTGGGCCTAGAATTTATTGCCGATTAGGCTATATGGCTCTGATATCATGTCAAAATTCATAGGCTCGTGCACACACGTATGAAATTATGAACGATACAGACAGTAAATTCTCTAATACAAAACCAATTGGCTTGTATAAGGTTAAAACTTATATCATTATAAACCACTTTGTTACTCTTTATTTATTCAATGTGGGATTATTCCCAACACGCCCTGCAAGTATAACCCCGTCAGGCCCATTGCCTATCATCATCAGACCGGTTACCACTTGTCCACAAGTTAGGATTTTTCATTACTGGGCCCAGGATCCATTGTCGCTTAGGCTAGATGGCTCTGATACCATGTCAAAGTCCATGAGCTCGTACACACACGTGTGGGTTTATGAACGGTAAAAGTTATGAACTTTTTAATACAAAACCAACATGGCTTGTATAAGGTCACAAGTCACACCATTATAAACCACTTAATCATCTTCTATTTAATCAATGTGGGATATGTGTTTATCATTGATGTAATGTTTAACTTGTCCAGGTCGACACCCCAGCAATAAACACCATAGCAAGTCGTCACATTGATGCATTAGCCCGAGGACCGGCTTAGATTTTGCAAATATTTCCTTCCTACATTGTTAATGGATATTGATTTTATACTAAAAATTCAGCAACAAGAGCGACAGACAATAGTGAAACTTGTGTTTTGGAAAAGACTTTTGAAAATGATGAAGAGGATTACTATGTTGTGTTAGATGAAATAATTGAGCTTAATTACGTCTCGCCAACATTGACGCACAATTATCTTCAACTGCACATGGTTTGACACAACTCATCGTGGAGGAATTCGCATACATTCGCACATTAAAGTTGTTGACGCCAACATGCATAAAAAATGTTGACTAAAGACCGATATATTTTTGCACACTAAGCGACACAAGTATATGTTCTTGAGTATCCCAGAGTTAGACGTGTTGATTATGATTGGATGATAGTATGTAAGGTTAAATCACGTATTTGGTCCATAGAAGAAGATAATGATAACAACAATCATTGCATTGTCATTCATGAAGCATTCCAACAAGACATTGGAGCACCTCGCGTCATTGATGATCCTTATGATTTTGACAATCTTCAACCTTGACATGATCCAAGAGCAATAATTATTTTCTCAGAAAATACTGAAGAAGATTCAAAGAGCGAAACAACAATTCTGAAGGAAGAATTTGATAGCGATGAAAATACAGAGCATGATGAGGAATAAAATTGTAACGCCCCAAAATTTTACAAAAATGTCATATTTAAATTAAATATTAAAATAATATACAAAGAAAATACCAGGAAATTTTTTGCGATTTGTTTAAATAAATATTTGGGAAGGAATAAATTGAAATATTGAAAAGGGGAGATTAATAAAAATTTAGAAAGATATGAATTTTGAAAATTTCAAAATTCGGGAATTTTTTTGGGTCGAGATAAAATAAATTACGAAGCAAAATAGATCCAAGGCGACCGGATAAATTTTTCCTCCACTCCATCCCACTCACCCGACCAAATCAATTCCCCTCCCCATTTTATGCTATCTCTTCGTCTCTCCATGTTCATCCTTCCAATTCCTCTCTTCCAATCAATTCCCAAAAACTATCCTAACCTAACCACCATCATTCTTCATAAAACCTCAAGTTTGGAAGCTCTAGAAATTGATGACAAATTAATCTTGGTAAGTTATTCTTCCATGAATCCCGTTTTTCTTGAAGCCTTAATTTCAAATGGTCGTAATTATGTCGTTTAAGCTCCAATTTGAGCATATAATAGCTTGTTGGAAATCTTAGTATGTGTCCTAAGCATTGATAACTAATATTTGGTGTTATATACATGTTGGGTGGCTAAAATCAAGGTTAGAAAATCTAGGGTGAATAATGACGAAAATTGGGTTTCTTAATCCTAAGTCCCATTTTGTGTTTTGTTGTTTAGGTAAGAATCTTTGGGCATTGTTGAGATTAATTGAACCACTAATTGGATTGGTTAGTAAATGAGGAGAGGGAGGCATTAGAGAGTTTGAAATTTATGAAGGGTTTTAGTAAGAAATTGGTTTAATGATAATGTGGGAGGTGAAGAACATAAGAACATTGTTTGATTATTGAATTGCATAATTTAAATATAAATAGTTAATGTAAAATTTGTAAATTTTTCATTGGGAGGTCAAAATCCCGGAGAGGGGAGTTCAAGGCCGGAGGCTTAGGCTTGTTTTATAAGATAAACAACGCGAGCATAACTTCTTTTGCTTGTATGTTTCTTGTGTGTGAAATGTGAGATTTGATTGGATGAGTATTATGCCATATTGTGTTTATTTGTGTGGCTATTGGATAGATGATTATATGTTGGTATGTTTTTGAATTGTGAATGTGATATGAAAAATGGATTGTTGTGGATTGGTATGTTTGGCTGAAAAATGAGTTGTTGATTAGCATGAAAATGTGAGCTATGCTGTGATTTGTGATTCTGTTGTGTTATGATCTATACTTAATGATTCAGCATGGCTTAGACATGTATGGTTGTGATATTTGATCATTTTCACATCATGCATGCACTTTGGGGCTCATTGGGAGCATGTAAATTATATAATGGCTCTTGGGAGCATGAATTTGAAATGAGGGAGGGTTACCGGCTCTTGGGAGCGTATTTGCAGCCGTATATAAAACAGACGTTCTGCTGCACAGTGGAAACTCGTTTCACATTTTAGTGTTCAAGTGTGCCGGCCTATAGGGGCATTAAATAAGCCTATAATGGCAGAAAAATCTATGGACCATAGTAACTGTAACCTGTACTCCCGGCCGACGAGACCCGTTTGCAAACGTCAATTTTAAGGCCAAATAAGGGCGTAATTAATGGGATTCTGAGTATGATCATATTGAGAAATGCATTAGATCATATGCATTCATATTTATTATTTTGCGTTTGACATGTTCTTTGTGAACATATTTATTATATTGAGTAGACATGTTTTATAGAAATTATGTTATGATCATACTTATATGATTATCAAATGAATTGAGTTGTTTATGGATAGAATGAAACTTTGTTATGTTGCTCTTGTGTTAAAGTTGGATATGATGATAAAATTTGGATTGAAATGATATGGCTTGTTGTTAATTGATGATCAATTTATGATGCTAAGTTGGATGTTATATATATAATTTGAATTGTTTGAAAGGAATTCTTGTTGAGATTTGAGGTATATTATGATGTTGTGATGATTATTTTGAGTTGTATTTTGAAATTGAAATGTGTGTTGGATGAGTGAATTAAGAGTGAATTGTGTTGTAGGTTGTTTTGAGCTTTTGGCCGGAAAAATAGAACATTACGCGGGGTGGCCCCAAAGTACGAGTAGTCGCCCTGACCCCTTGAAGTTTGAGGCCGACCACGCGTTTGCCTGCACATACTATGCGGGGTGGGGGCGAGACCGCGTAATCCTCGAACCATACCGCGTAGTATGTTATGACCACGCATATTGTTCTGTTTTATGCTTGAAATTGTGAAATTGTTTGCCTTAAGTATAAGAACCACTGTGAATTTATAAATTTTGAGATTGTGGTCGTATTTTATACCATGAATAGGTGTAGAATGTGAATTAATTTAAGTATGTGATTTTATTTTATATAAAAAAATTGGGATGAACGATCTCATATATTTATATATTATGGCTAAACATACAAATACATGAAAGTTGACCTTTATGGTAGTATTGTTTACTGAGTTTCGTGACTTACGTGTTTTATGTCTGCCTCGCTCGGCAGAAAATCAAAGAGGATAAATTTTGGACGCGAAGGTGGTACATTGCTGCTCAAGTTTAGGATTTGCGGTGAGAGAATCTAAGGTGGGAGGTGCACTTTGTAGGAAATTTTTACCTTGTACATAACAAATCATACATAGTGCATTACTTGTATTTTGTGAGGTTATGATTGAAATAATATTTTCCAATTCTTATTCTTTTCTAACCTGTAATATTTTGTAAACTTTGTGATGTATTGGACTTGAGCCTTCACAAACTTTTGTAAATGTTTTAGTGAAATGAAATATGCGTATTTATTAAAAATTAATTAAATTTCATTCCTCCTACTTTTTTTGCTTATGTTTTATTTAAATTAATTTATATCAAAATTTTGATCTCTAAGTTCGAGTGTCATTTGACGGGAAGGAAAAAAAATACGTAAATGACAGTCGAATTTGGGGGTCACATTTAGTGGTATCAGAGTCTAGGTTGTTAAAACCTCAATTCCTAATATTATGGGTTTAACTTGGATTTTTCCAAACTGGTTCTCATAGCATGCACGTATGTAATAATTTGTCATGTACATTATAATTCCATCATATGACACTGTTCACGTCCATTTCCTTTTCACACTTTGCATGGTTGTTCTTGACCGCATTACTTTCTTTTTAAATAATGGGCAATCTCATTTGCAAAGACAATATTATCGGTGATTAGCCTACCCGTGACAAACGAACTCTGAGCCTTAGAAATGATACGTGTAACATTCTGGAAAATTTTCCTCGATAAATGACGTTAAAATTATTAATTTAAAAGTTAATAAATAAATTTTTACGAATGACGAAAGGTTGATTTACGATTGACGGAAGTTAAAAAGTGAAAAATAAATAAAATTCGGAATTTATTCGAGTACGCGGTGTCAGCACAAAGAACGCGGTGTCGCTGCGACCCTGCGTACTTTTCCGCCATCCCGCGTACTTTGCTAATTAGCATAAAAAAAATAAATGGAGACATAATGATGTCCATTATGTGACCCTCAAAACCAAATCCCATTTTTCCTTTTTAATTAACAATATTATAAAATAATTATAATATAATAATAATATCAGAGTTAAATCTTACATATAGATTAGAGGAGATAGAAATTAAATACATTTCCATAAAAACCAACTCAGGCCCCAAATCATATATAACCATATAAAACATAATCCAAGTTTAGGAAAAATCAGCGGAAGCAAATAAAACGTTTGAAAATAAATCCAAACATACTTATTACATTTCATTAAGTTCAAATCCTCGAATTGAAAACAGAAATACGAATAACAATGGAGCTCCACCTCAGACGTCAGCAAGTCCGATGCAAGATCACTGAAAACTCCG
>CANYCX011363214.1:0-11856 GCA_948193385.1 Breynia disticha f. nivosa | reverse complement strand
CAAACATAATATACAAACTATATAAAAACATCACAACATATCAAACATGTATGCAAAATGTCCTAATGACATCAGTTGAAGAGAGAGAAGTTGATCGGGTAGCAGCTGTCCAACTTGTGGGAAAGTAAAACTCTGAATCTGCTAATCAAAATGTCTACCTCTACTAATACCTGTACCTAAAACAAACATTGTAATCGCGTGAGTTGCGGGCTCAGTGAGTAATCTTTAATTGATTTTACAATATATCGTCAATAATCATATATAAGAACTAGTCTTTCTGATCAATTTCGTTTCGTAAAATACCAATATAGCACATGAATAAATCTCATTTCATATTTACGTATTCTTCATCCCTTTCATTTTCCTTTGCATTTTCTTTGATGCGTAACATCATTTTCTATTAAATACCTCTTTTAAACTCATATTGATTTCGATTCGTATACGTTTGAATTGAACGTTCTCGTTCATAATAAATCCTAACTTCCGTCTCCCTATTAGTTTTGAAAACATTTTCCCACCTCCTTTTCATGTGGACCTAACTTCTGTCTCCCTACTCCCGTCTATGAATGATCGATCATTTATCAACTTTCCATCACCTTTCCATATCACATATCATATAAAAACATAAACACGTTCACGTACCTATTTCGTATGCTTTTTTCGTTTTGCGTACCTGTTTCATTCGAATCATATCTACAATTCCTTTTCCATTTTATATAACTCATATCATATAATTCATATCAAAACTCATATCAGTATGCACGTATAATCATTTCATTTACTTTTCATTTTCATTTCATTCTCATATTTGCATATTCGATTAAGTACGAGAAAATCAAATTCACATTTCGTTCGTAATCAAACATATATAAGCAAAAGATATTTGCAATATCATTCACAATTCAATCGCAAATAAATATATAACCATTCATTTTTAATATAGCCAAATAGTGAGATATACTCACCTTTCAGCTAAAGTAATCGAACTGGTGTGAACTCACATCCCATCCAACTCGGCTACGCTGCCGTCCTTTAATATATATCAATCATATAATAACATATAATCAGCAATATATCTATACTTTCTATTATAATGATCAATTTAATGTATGCCCTATCAATTTCCTTTAATTTGCTTCTCAATTTCACAAACCCTAGCTGGAAGCCCTTTTTCTTATCATTAATCGAATTAATAATAATTCAATCTAACGTATTCCTAATTTTATTTCAAAATAGACTCTATCTATATTCACTAATTCTAGGAAGAATTAACTCGTAACAGTTATAGCAAAACTCGTAGAAACAGGCAAAAACTCCGAGTTTTACCTGTTTTGCTTATGTCACTGGGATCCCGGCTCAAAACTGTGAATGATTCGATATCTCGAATCCGTTTTCTAATTGAAATTCACCTTCCTCACACTAAATCTCTTCTTTTCCCTCACACGTTCTTCTCTCCCTTTTCTTAGATGTGTTTAAGTGATTCTGAGGGTTTTGTGAATATCGAGAAGCATCGAAACTTATATTTTTTCCCAGAAGTTGTTGAGTATGCGTGGTGGGAATTGTACTATGCATGGTCATGCCCACCATGTATTTTTTGGCCTCCACCACATGTTCTCTTATGTCTCAGGTGTTTGTCCTTCGTTTTGGCTATTTTTTGGCACCCTTTTATCACCCTTTTGTCTCCCTTTCTTGTACTTGTTTCTAATCATTTATTTTCATCATTTTTATTGTAAAACTCTATAATTTTACTAAACATATTATTTAAAATATTAATCAAGTGATTCGGGATGAGGTGTTATAAATCAGTCCTCCTTAAAGAATTTTGTCCTCAAAATTAACTTCCATGTTCTTTTTCTATTCTCTATTTCATATACTTCTTTATGGATGTTTCTATCTATATGTATGCATAACATATTATAATAACATATACCTGTGAAAAAATGTGGATAGTCTTTTTGCATTCTATCCTCTGTTTCCCATGTTGCTTCTTCCACATTGTGATGTTTCCAGAGAACTTTATCCATCAGAATCTGTTTGGTTCCTAGCTGTTTGGTTCTATGATCCACAATCTGTACTGGTTCTTCCTTATAGGTTAAGTTTTCTGATATCTGTACTTTTGATTCGGTATAACATGGGTAGGGTCTGATCTGTACCTCCATAGCACACTTACATGAAAAACATCGTGAATCTGTGCTAACTCGGCAGGTAAGGCAAGTCTATAAGCTAACAGACCAATCCGCTCGATAATCTCATATGGTCCAACGTATCTGGGATTCAACTTCCCATTATTACCAAATCGCATTATTCCTTTCCATGGTGAAACTTTCAAATACACTTTATCCCCGATTTCATATTCCAATTCTCTTCTGTGTTGATCTTAGTAGCTCTTTTGTCTATCCTGTGTTGGCTTTAGCTTACTTTTGATCAACTATACTTTCTCTATCATTTCTTGTACTATTTCGGGTCCTTCAACTATCTCCACCCTTCTCTATCCAAGAATATTGAACTTCTACATTTATGTCCATATAGAGTTTCATACCGTGCCATCCCAATGCTACTATGATATTGATTATTATATGCAAACTCCATCAAAGGAATGTACTGATACCAAAAACTCCGAAACTCCAAAACACATGATCTCAACATCTCCTGAAGAGTCTGTATCATCCTCTCACTTTGTCTGTCAGTCTGAGGATGGAAAGCTGTACTAGAATGTAACTTCATGCCCAATGTACTCTCTAATGCCTGCAAAATCTGGAAGTAAATCTCAGATCTCTATCCGATACTGTAGACACTAGAATACCATGTAGTCGAACTATCTCTCGCATATATAGTTCAACTAACTGTTCCAAAGAGAAGTTGACTCTAATAGGTAAAAAGTGTGCAGACTTAGTCAATCCCAAGCTGCATCTTTTCCTATTTGTGTTCGAGGTAAACCTACCATAAAATCTATGGTTATTTTCTCCCACTTTCAGACTGGTATAGATAAAGGCTGAAGTGTGCCTACTGGTGCTGGATGTTCAACTTTCACTTGTAGACATATCAGACATCTAGATATGAAATTAGCCACATCTTTCTCCATGTTAGGCCACCAATAATGTTGTTTCAAGGTATTGTACATTTTAGTCATTCCTGGATGTGTCGCAGTAGGTGCACTATGTTCTTCATCATGTATCTCTTGTCTGATACCCTCAATCTCTGATACACATACCCCAGTACCTAACATCAATAACTCGTCAACCAATTGGAACAGAGTCTACAAACCCTAATCAACCTACTCGATTATTTTGAAACACGGTTCATCATACTTTTGTTTTGCCTATATCTTCCGTAAGAACATTGGTCTAACCAACAACTGTGCTACGAACACTCCCAATTCTTTGAACTCTAACTTCACATTCAAGCTTCGTAAAGCTATCAAATCATTCATACGTGTTAATTGCAAACTAGAATAGCAACACTCGATTTCCTGCTGGGTGCATCAGCAACCACATTTGCTTTTCCAGTATGGTATTCGATCATGCAATCATTGTCTTTCAACAACTCTAACCATTATCTTTATCGCATATTTAATTCTTTATTAGTTATCAAATATTTTAGACTTTTATGGTCGGTAAAAATCTAAAACGTCTCGCCATCAAGATAATATCTACAGATCTTTAGAGCAAACACCACTACCGCAAGCTATAAATTGTGTAATGGATAGTTTATTTCGTGTGGTCTGAGTTGTCTCGAGGCATATGCTATCACCTCCTCGTTTTGCATCAACACACATCCAAGTACTTGATAAGAAGCATCACTGTATATAAAAATCCTCTGGTGCCCGAAGGAATAGTAAGGACTGGAGTAGTGATCATTCTGTGCTTCAACTCATCAAAACTTTGTTGACATTGATCATTCCACTGAATAGTTACATTCTTCCTTAGCTGTAGTGTCAACGGAGCAGCTATAATCGAGAACCCCTCTACAAATCTAAAAAAAGTATCCTGCCATACCCAGGAAATTACGTACTTCTGTAACCTCTTAGGTGGTTCCCAATTTTATACTGCTTCTATCTTTTTTGGATCTACCGAAATTCCTTGCCTTGATATCACGTGTCCCAAGAAAAAACGTTATCCAACCAGAACTTGCATTTTCTCAGTTTCGCATATAACTGTTTCTGTCGCAGAGTTTGCAGAACAATTCACAAACTGATCAAGGTAAGGCTGAATTATATATTGTTCATCAGTTCCCTAGATGCAGCTGGAGCATTAGTTAAACAAAACGGCATACCTAAAAACTCGTAATGACCATATCGGGTTTTAAAAGCAGTCTTCGAAATATCTTCCTGTTCTATTTTGAGTTGATGATACCTGGATCGTAAGTCAATCTTAGAAAACATAGTGGCACCTCGCAATTGGTCAAACAGCTCATCAATTCCGGGTAATAGGTATTTATTCTTTACAGTTACTTGATTCAATCTTCTATAATCTATACATAACCTTAGTGTTCCATCTTTCTTTTTCACAAACAAAAACTGGGGCTCCCTAAAGTGAAACACTAGGTCGAATG
Source organism: Breynia disticha f. nivosa (assembly GCA_948193385.1). Classification (NCBI taxonomy): domain Eukaryota; kingdom Viridiplantae; phylum Streptophyta; class Magnoliopsida; order Malpighiales; family Phyllanthaceae; genus Breynia; species Breynia disticha. The sequence goes on along the minus strand of CANYCX011363214.1, from coordinate 7,305 downwards.
TAACATTTTTCAAGTAATTCTTGCAATTGTTTCTTTAGTTCTTGTAATTCCTGTAGTGTCATTCAGTACGGTTGTATGGATATAGGTGCCGTACTTGGAATTAACTCAATAGTAAACTATGTCTCTCTATCAGGAGGTAATCCTGCGAGGTCATCTGAAAAAACATCGGAAAATTGGTCTACTATTAGTATTTCATCAACATCTTTCGTTGTTTTCGTACTATCGACTACATGTGCTAAATAAGCATCAAATCCATCTCGGATCAAGTTAAAAGCTTGCAATGTCGATATCGAACAACTAGGGACTATCTTTCTTTCTCCGTAAAACATTATTTTTTATCTCCATATTATATTATTACTTCTTTAGTCAAACAGTGAACTTTAGCTCGATGACGAGCTAACCAATCCATACCTAGAATAAGGTCAAAATCTGTTAAGTCTAATAGGATAAGATCAGCTATCAATTCTGTGTTCTAAATCATTAATTTACAGTCTTTATATAAAACATTAACCCACATCATTTCTCTTAAAGGAGTATGGACTCCTAGTTTTTGGGTCAATGGTTCTAGTTTAACTTTTATTGTATGTATTATTCGGGGAGTTATAAATGAATGAGTAGAACCTAGATATATCAAAACATAAGCAAGAACATCAAATATATACAACTCACCAGTGATAACCTCAGGAGCATCAGTAGCCTCCTGTCGAGACATAGCAAACACCCTAGCCTATTTCTAAACAGCCGAGGCTCTGTTACCTTTGGTTCCAACTAATTCTGCTATACCTCTGCCCCTACCTCGACTACCACTGGCTAATGTTGTAGGTGTATTACTCTGTGCAACAAACTGTACTGGAGGTGCAGCTCTAATAGATCCCTCCTCAGTCACACGCTCTGGACAATCTCTCATAAAATGTCCTAGTCATCCACAAACATAACAATTGCAGTCATCCTTCTGTATTCCCCTGTATGAAACCTGACACTGCGGACATCCAGCTCTAACTGGTCCTGTCACTTACTCTGATCCACTTGGTCATCCTCGACTGATACCTCTACCGCGATAGGACTGTGTCTGCGGATAAGACTGTCTATGAATAAGATGGTCGTGACATATCTGCGGTCAGTCCTTGGTATCTAGATGAGTCTGAGTGAACTCAAGTCTCCTCGTAGACCTACTAGTCTCGCCCTGTGGTACAACTCTGTTTGTTTTATCTTTCTTAACTCTCTCTTCAAAATCTTCCTCAACTTTCAACACCTTCTCAGCTCTAATAGCAACATCTCTCAATACTGTATAATCTGCTATCTCTATATGAGGAATCTATCTACGAATCTCCTTATTCAATCCATTCTCAAACATCTTACATTTCTCCTTTTCATCCTCGATCAAACTCACTACAAAATATGAAAGCTGGGTAAAATGTAGCTAATACTCAGCTACTGTCATCTTTCCTAGCTTTAATGCTAAAACTCTCACCTTTTCGCATCTTTATATACACTGGGTTAGTATTTACTCCGAAACTCCCGCACAAAACCCTCCCATGTCAATTCCCTCGGAAACTCAAAAGCATGCGGGACTGTTCTACATCAATTGTAGGCATCCCCCTGTAACAAAGAAACATCAAACTCTAACCTGTTTGCTATAGTCGCCTCAATATCTCAAAAACACGGACCAACTGATTTAACGAATCCTCGGCAAACTGTGGATCAGTAGTACCTCTAAACTCAACAGCTCCCAACTTCTTTAATTCCTTAAAATTTCTGGATTTCACCTGGGTATGAGTCAGCTACAGATATATAGGATAATACGATAAAGGTGGTGGTGGATACGGGTAAGTTGGACCATACTGGGGATAATCTAGGTCATAAGGATAATGCTTAAATCCTACTATAGAGTGAGACATCTATACTGTCTCGTGCGGATCCGCTGCTTCTTATCTCTGTAGTTGGTCTGAGGCTGGATGCCATATCTACTAATGAAATGCAAACATGATCAGCATACTTAATAAACAATACACACTTCAAACATATCAAACAATAACATTTGCACACATTTTCAGAGACTATGTCCTTTCTCTGATACCAAATTAAAACATCCTATTCTAACCATCATGTTAATTACGTATAATTTAAAATTTTTCTTATCATTCAAATATATATCAATTACGTCACTTCTTATTTAACCTTTAGTTACGTAAAGTAACTTTATACCAATAGGTAAGATATTTCAAATTTTTATTATCCCCGTTATATTCCATGAATAACGATCGTATTAGTTAACACATCCATAGATTAAGCTTTGTGTTACACTAATATGCCCTTTATTCTTTAATAAGCAAGTCCATACTTTACGTAGAACTACTATATAACGGCTATAATCTGTATGTCCCTTAACCTATTGCAATCCTCCTGCAAATCAATTTCATAACTATATAGCTCACATGCATATTTTCATATCAACCAACATGCAACTCAATCATCAGATCTATCAACCGATCTCTCTCAACAAAGAAACATCAGATAAATACATATAACTATGTCAACATAATAGACTATAATTAATATCAACATATCCTCGGTCAATCACAAACATAATATACAAACTATATAACAACATCACAACATATAAAAAATGTATGTAAAATGTCCAAATGACATCAGCTGAAGAGAGAGAAGTAGATCGGGTAGCAGCTGTCCAACCTATGGCACAGTAAAACTCTGACTCTGCTAATCAAAATGTCTACCTATGCTAATACCTGTACCTGAAACAAACATTGCAGTTGCTTGAATTGCGGGCTCAGTGAGTAATCTTTAATTCATTTTACAATATTTCATAAACAATCATATATAAGAACTAGTCTTTTTGATCAATTTCGTTTCGTAAAATACCAATATAGCACATAAATAAATATCATTTCATATTTTCGTATTCTTCATCGTTTTCATTTTCCTTTACATTTTCTTTGATTTGTAACATCATTTTCCATTAAATACCTCTTTTAAACTCATATTGATTTCGATTTGTATACGTCTGAATTGATCATTCTCGTTCATAATAAATCCTAACTTCTGTCTCCCTATTAGTTTTGAAAGCATTTTTCCACCTCCTTTTCATGTGGACCTAACTTCCGTCTCCCTACTCTCGTCTCCGAATGATGGATCGTTTTGTGTACCTGTGTCATTCGAATCAAAACTCATATAACTCATATCATATAATTCATATCAAAACTTATATCAGTACGCACATTCGTATCAAAACTTATATTGTTTTGTGTACCTGTGTCATTCGTATCATTTCATTTCCTTTTTTGTTTTCATTTCATTCTCGTATTCGCATATTCGATTAAGTACAAGAAAATAATATTCACATTTCGTTTGTAATCAAACATATATAAGCAAATCATATTCACAATATCATTCACAATTCGATTGAATATAAATATATAACCATTCATTTTTTAATATAGCCCAATAGTAAGATATACTCACCTGTCAGCTGAAGTACTCGGACTGGTGTGAACTCACGTCCCATCCGAATCGGCTACGCTGCTGTCCTATAATATATATATATATATATATATATATATATATATATATATATATATATATATCATATAATAACATTTAATCAGCAATATATCTATAATTTCTATTATAACGATCAATTTAATGCATGCCCAATCAATTTCCTTTAATTTGCTTCTCAGTTTCACAAACCCTAGCCGAAACCCTAACCCTTTTTCTTATCATTAATCGAATCAATAATAAATGAATTTAACGTACTCCTAATTTAACTTCAAACTCAATTCTATCTATATTCACTAATTCTAGCAAGAATTAACTCGAAACAATTATAGAAAAACTTGTAGAAACTACCGAAAACTTCGAGTCTTACCTGTTTTGCTTATGCCACTGGGATCCCGACTAGAAACTATGAATGATTCACTATCTGAAATCACTTTTCTAATTTAAATTCACCTTCCTCACACTAAATCTATTCTTTTCCCTCACCTGTTCGTCTGTCCCTTTTCTCTGAAGTGTTTAAGTGATTCTGAGGGTTCTGTGAATATCGGGAAGCATCGAAACTTATATTTTTTCCCAAAAATTGTTGAGTACGCGTGGTGGGCATTGAAATATGCGTGGTCGTGCCAACCACGCATTTTTGGGCCTCCACCATGTGTTCTCTTATGTCTCAGGTGTTTGTCCTTCGTTTCGACTATTTTTTCGGCACCCTTTTATCACCTTTTTGTCTCCCTTTCGTCTACTTGTTTCTAATAATTTATTTTCATCATTTTAATTGTAAAACTCTGTAATTTTACTAAACATATTTTTAAAATATTAATCAAATGATTTAGGACGATGATGTTATAAGAATAACTGTGAGACTCAAAATTAAAACCAATATTTTCCAAATATTCAAAACCATTCCGGATTTTAATTTCAAATCTCAAAAATATAAAATCATTTATTCAATCCTTGCCAATCATTTGCAATATAAACATGGATATGAAAAAGAGTTATTACACAATACAATTAGAAATGTAAAAATAAATACACTTCTTTTAAAACATGATTTTCAAACTATCCATGTTTGCGATGTATGTGCTCGAATCATCCTCACGGCAATCCTGATATACCTGCACAATCATTTAAAACAAATAAAGGGGCGAGTATAAAGATATACTCAGTAAGTGTAAACCTAATTTAAGTTAATGAAGTGCAGGGGTACAGTTAGCATAGGCGTGCTGATGAACACGAGGTCGCGTTCATCCCTTCATCCCCAATAGTCAAATACTATATTGAAATCCAAATTCATTCATATTCAACTTTAATATCCAACACTATCACATGCTGGTCAGTACAAGAATGTACTATTCTCGAAAATTCCTGTTCAAATTCTTAGTTCTTAGTGATTTGCACACAACTAACTTCTATATTAGGTACATACTTAGTTAGGCTATTTCCTTAATTATCTTTATGGCATATAGCCTTATATACTTACTCAAAAGCACACAACAATAATTATACACAAAGTAATCCAGCACACTGCTTACTATCCATGATCTCAATCACACAGATTAATAATCCATTCAATCTAGCACACATCATTTCAGATCACACATATCTATATCCACACAGGATAGCACACAGCAATCACGAACCACATAGGTTCTAAATCTCACAGATATAATAGCATGAAATAGATATGAATGTATGAAATGAAATGTCAATGCTAATGCAAATCCATACAGGATGTACCCGAGTTTTGCCCACCATAGCACACAGCAGTGGGAATCCTTTATCGCACACAACAGAGGAATGACATATAGCCTAAGCGCACCGCTCTGAGCATAAACCTCGTAAATATGGACCGCACATGGAATAGTATTGCCGCACAGACTTATGCATTATGTATGAATGTAATCAATATAAATATCATTCATATCCGCACAAAGCAATGCTCACACAGAGCAGAATATCAATCCACACAGGATTATAATTGTGCACAGCTCATTCATTTAACTATATCACACATATACTAATCACACAGAATCATATCATTAGGATCAGCACACAGCTCGTATCATACTTTCCTTTGTATCAATTATAGCACACATCAAATGAATACAAAAGCAGGAAAATATAACTGACATAGAGTATAATCCACATAGGAAAATAATGATCACACCAATCATAAAGCACAAAGCAATTCCATACTTTAATAATAACAACACGTCAACCATATGTCAACTGTATATATCCACATATCAATGTCAACACTTAATCATATCAATATCAACACTTTTCATTTTCATATCATTCACCAAATCAACATATAATCAATCAACGACAGAATTGTTTTCAATATTGATTCTTCTAACCCTAGCAATCTGAGCAATTCATTATAGGCCAACTAGTATTATTTATATAGAAGCCTAAATAATAAGGTTTACGAATCAATTTAGTAAGTGTAAGAACACTTACCTCGAATACGTGCAAATTCAGAAATATCAACACCGTATCAATTTCTATAATAACGATCCTGCTCAAATTGTAAATTTCCTGAGCTCAAATCCTCTTTCTCTCCCTTTTCTTATATCTCTCTCATCTCTCTTTTTCTGTATCTCTCCATCTCCTGTATATCTTACCATCATTTGCTTCCATTTCATTTTTATAGATGAAGAATTAAGCCTCGTCATTGTTCAATTGTTTCTTAAATAACCACCTCCTGCTTCAAATTATGATGTAACATCCCGAAAATTAGTCCATTTTAAATTTGAAAATAATTATTTTGATTTGAAATGAAATATGCGTGTGTGATATTTGATTCCTTGCATGTGCGGAGGAAGTTGTATGAATGTGGCTGAAACTAAAGTAACGAATGTTTCTATTTTCGAATGAAATTATAAAAGATCATATGAGGTATGTTTAGGTGTTAAATGAGGTATAATTCAAGGTTAATTAATCTTAGATTCATGATTAGTAATGATGGAATGTGATATGGATACATTCACATAAGTGTTGCGGAAGTTAGGTTATTGGATATAAAAATGAGAGGAATAGAAGAGATGCAAGTTGATTTGTATTATGGTTGGAGTTGATCCTGATATATGAGGTAATTTGATGTTGATTGATGTTAATTAAGTTTATGTAATGTTTATATTAAGTTACGAGCATGTATGTATAAGTGTACGCATGTTAGGAATCAAAGGTGGTCGGAAAATGCTAAGTGTGGCTGCTGGGATGCAAATAACGTATACCAAGAGGACTGTTAACCTACGCTATTTTGGATTAACGTATGTTAATCCATGGGGAGTCATACGTTATTCATACTAGAACTCCAGAAATCTACATTTTGTTAGCATACTTTAATTTGAACCTTGGCATACGTTAGCGGGGGTCTAGACATGTCATTAAAGTCCAAAAACACTTTAAACCGTGCCAAAAACCTCCCAAACACTCTCAAAATATCTCCCAACTTCTCAAACTCATTCCTAAGCCTTTCCTAACATCAAACCTACCAACAAACATCATCTAGGGTTTTGATGGGTTTTTAGTGTAGGTAAGATTCCATAAACCATTTATGCAAAAACATAGCATGTCATGAGATTTAATGAATTAGGGTTTACAGAGAAATTTGTAGGAATAAGATTAGCTCTAGAAGGGGGGGTTGAATAGAGCTAATGAGGTTTGAGAATTTTTCACAGAAATAAGAATAAAATGACACACGATATAAAGTGGTTCGGATCAAACACCTACTCCACTACCTAAGTTCCTCACTTAGGATTTTGGCCAACACTTTCTATTACC
>CANYCX011363060.1:0-12198 GCA_948193385.1 Breynia disticha f. nivosa | reverse complement strand
TGTTGGTACAGCAATGAAGATTGATCCGCCTCATCGTCGTCATCTTCATCCTCATTCTCTACTACTGAACATTCTTCTTGATTTTCTGCAGCTCTTGCTTTGTTTCTGTTTTCAATTCGACATAAAACCCAATCGTCTGACTCCCTGATGATGTCATTAGGAGGATCTTTCATCCTAAATTCATGCATAAACCAGTTGGTTTTTATAAGCTTTTGTGCCTTTCCAACACAAACAAAGTAAACAAGAGACCTGCGTAGCCCCACCACATGACCATTGTGTTTCACTTCCCCCTCAGCCGCACTCGCCTTCCAGAATCCATGCCCAGCAGGTCTGCTTCGTCTCGAGCCATTCTCGTACTTCCTTGTGAAAAAATACCAGTATTTCCCTTCAAGATTCCTTTTATATTGCCCTGTTCATACTCATCAGATAAATAAAATATTCCATCTTTTCATTCGTAAAAGAAACAAAGAACATGCATTCATGGGTAAGTTCAAACCTGCAAGCTTTTGAGGATGATACTCATAAATATTTACTTCAGAAATCTTGTTATTTAGTATAGACAAGTTCTGAAGCTTTCTCTTCAAGTAAAAAAGAACAAGTTCCTCATCAGTTGGAAGAAACCTAACACCAAAAGGTAGTTCTGGTATTGGAGAATTGGGTAAAGGTGATGGAGAATTGGTAGCCATGTTAGTGAGTAGAAAATTATGGAGAATGGAGGAGGCGCTTTTATAGCTCTTCTTGTTGGAGAGATATTCGGGATGTATACAAATTTTAAAAGATATATGTGACAACTCTAATCTATATCTATCTAAAATTAAACTTGACAATTGAAAATTAAATTTAACAATAAAAATTAATCATAATTTATATTTATTTATTGTACTAAAATTAAAATAAAAGCTTAGAAATTTGATATTTAATTTTATAATTTAGTGACATGTGACAACATATATAATAACAAGATATAAATTTAATAATTTAGTGTTAAATGTTTGATTGAGTTTATAATTTTATAAGATAATTTTTAAATAATATTATAAATTTAGTTATATGTTACAGGGATCGTTTCTTAGTTTGTGCTAAAGTAATTTTTAAAGTACAAACTGAAACAAGTGAGAAAGGGCATTATTTGAACCCTATTGCAAGTAAATACGAAGAAATGATAAAAACATAATGTTATAAAAACTGGACTAAACTGGTCTGTCAAACCGATGAATCGGTGATTGGTTTATCATACAAACTGGTCTACAAGTGAATTGATATTAAACCGGTAAAAACTGACAAATTGGTCGGTTCAATTGGTGAACCAAGCCGATTTTAAGTATTAAAAAAGATTAAATAATTTAAAAATTAAATTATTTTATATATTTACATATTCTTATTTATTTATTTATATTATTTTAAAATTATCGGTTCGACCAGTAAATCACCGATTCAACTAATGAACCAACCACTCATTCTCGATCACTAATCCTATTATGATAACATTAAAAAAAAGGGTTGTATTTGCCAGAGAATTGAGAGTTTCTATCCGCATGCATGACTACTTCTTCACATGACTAGGGATGTAAATGGGTCGAGTACCTGTAAAAATCGTACTAACCGAACCCGAATTCGTTTAGTAAAACTACTACCTGTATCCGCCCCGAACCCGTTTATGCATAACCCGTACCCGTCCCAAACCAGTTTAAAATTACATGCGGGTACCCGTACCCTTTTAAATACCCGATTAGATTATTGATTAATTACAAAATATAAAAAAGTATTTTATTAAATAAAATACATCAATAAAAATAAATACTTATTAATTATTTAATTTGTTTAAAATAAACATATGAATAAAATCTTTATATTTAAGATCGAGTACCCGCGGGTACCCGCTACCCATACCCGTTTATATAAGCGGGTTCGGGTTTAGAGTACCCGAAGTGGTGAATCCGACCCGAACCCGCGACAGGTATTGATTTCAATACCCGTAATCGTCCCAAACCCGTTTATACCGGGTTTGAATAGTGATAAACGTACCCGCAGGTACCCTATTATAGGGTACCCACTTCCATCCCTCACATCCACCAAACGTTCGTAACACCTTAGCTTAATACACGGAAGTGCATACCATTGTTCTTCTGTAGTCCCTAAATTCTACGCCAATAAAAGGCAAACAAGATTATACGATCAAACCTACAACTCCTCAAAATCGAAATAATTTTGAACGAGTAAAATTAGTTTTATATGAAATTAAAATATTCATAGTTTAAAAATTGATAATTATTCCCACCACAATTTCTAAAAAACATGCAGATGTTATGAACTTAACATTATGAGAATAAAATTTACTTTGTTCACAAATCCAACACATGCACACTACAACAATGCACATTTTATGAACATTCTAACTAGAATCAATTTTTTAGGTCACTTTCACATGTAATATTCACAAATGGGAGTTTCGGGCAACATTGTTACCTTGTTAGGAACGACTCAATGTCCAGAAAAAGTAGCTTTACGCCGATGAAGTCGCTTTATTTCCTCCAGAACTTTATTCAGTCTCGTGATTTCTTCTTCCTTGCATAGTAGCACCTTCTTAAACCGTTCCAGAATTACTTCCATGTATTCTTTCTGCAAAACTACTGAAAGAGGATCTTCTATTTCGACTTCCCCTTTATTGTGCTCGCTCGGATTCTGATGCTCCTGCGGTTGTTTCTCCGCATCTGCCGTTATATTTGTTGTTTGCATTTCTCCATCCAATTCTGCGCCATTTCCTGTAGCAGTTTGAAATTGTTTCTCTAGAGTTTTTATTCTTGAAGCAACCACAGTCTTTTCTTCCAGAAGAATTTCTAGCTGATGCTTTATCATACTTCCTATAACCACCAGTTCTGACCTCATGAATCTGCAGTCAAAACCTTGTTTCTCCAAATCCTCAACTACTTTACCCAATGAGACGACATATTCTGGAGAGATATGATAGTCCATCAAAACTATATTCCTCAGCTCAAAGAGAAAAAGCCAGTAGTGGCAATATATGAAATCGCTTTGCATTAATTTATCATCAAATTGGATGAAGACTTTTGGGTTTTGAGGAAAAACTCTGAAAATGTAGGGATAACGCTGCTCCATCCACTCTTTTGCCGGCACATTTCCGTTTGGTTGCAATGGATCAGGCTCCAATTTATTTTCTTCCTTCAGCTGCATTAGATAGGCATGAACCTCCACAGGATTCTCAGGATCAATTTGGACATATATTTTCTGTTTCTTTGTGGGTGGACCTTCTATTATTTTCTTTTTTTCATTGACAAGCTGCAAAATATAAAAATGAATACTTAGTCAACTCCAAGGCATAACTTGTACTGAGCATTTACAGGATTGAATATTTCTCTTTTATAATATTATCTTTCATTAAATCAACAGATACTCCCATCCATTTTCTAAATGAGTAGATCATCTTTCCAAAAAGAATAAGAAAACAATATTTATACATGCACTTACAATGAGCCATGCTTAATTTTGAATGATGAAATCAAAATCAAAATGAGTTTCCGTGTTTGAAAATTTTCTTAAATCAGCCTAGAGTTAACACATGTTAGAAAAAAATTTGACCAATTTGCTGTTTAAGTGGGAAATCCAAAAAATTTGACCAATTTGCTGTTTAAGTGGGAAATCCTCCTCCTTTCTAAACTCAAGTTGCAAAATAAAATAACACAATGCTAGGGTATTTTAAAATCATAGTCTGAGACATGCATTTTAGAAAGAGACACCAATTATATAAAAAAAGTCCATAAAAACATCTCACTCACTTATGATATCAACGTTCTTATGTAAAGCACATCAAGAGTGACCTTAGAACAAAACTATACATTTTTTGGTAGCATGTAAAATCTGGAAGTTGTTCTTACTTCAACTCCTCGGTTGAGAGTGACTGATGGCATATGAGGAACAACGATCTGTATAATCGCCTGATCATCTGCACTTTTACCCTTTTGCTCAGCGCTTTCAGAGACATCGGTCTTTTGATATTCGGTCGGCATAACAGAGGAGCAACTTGCTCCTGCAAAACCCCAACAATAGCTAATTAAATGTGGCAATGTTAAAATAAGAATGACCAAATAAAGTCCGCAAGATTTGTCAAAGCGCCACTGCCGAGTGTCATAAAAACGTTAAAAAAACAAAAAAGCGAATGCATGTTATTGCCTGAAAAGTATCTAATAAAAGCAAAGTATCTAATAAAATCTGAAAGCAACGTGGCGTAGTATTGTCGAATGAGTATAAAAGCACGAGCAGAATGTGACATATCAATATCAACAAACTTATCAATCTAATGAAAGCACGATAACAACATGTCCTGTCCCTAACGGAAAATTCATCTAAAATAAAAGCGAGCAAATATGAGTCATCACGAGTAACAAAGATCTCTGTAAAGCAACCAATACAATGATATCATACTTAAGTCAACTTAAAAGGTAAAACTGATCATATATCGCACAAAGATCTCCGAGAAGCAATGCATACAATGATATCAACATAAACAGGTGAAATTGATCATTTATCGGTAAATAACATCGCAACATGAGTAATACCATGGCTAAGACCAAGAAGCCTGCGTCTGCGTAAACTCACCATTGCCACTTCCAATTTTCCTATAAGAACACAAATCAAGACCAACTTTTTAATTCTACATTCAAGAAGACAAAAAACTACCACCGCCTTCTCCATAAATCAAAGAAAAGTATTACACTCCACTTTTCAACACAATTCAATACAACCTACCACCAAACCAATAGCCAATACAACACGAGAAACCACAGACGAATTCAATTACGAGAACATTGTTAGGTTACAAAACACAAAGGGCTAATAAAAAAAAAGAAGCAAATTCAAACATAATCAGCCCAGCAAATAAAATCATCCACTGTTTTCTTCATAAACTAAGTAAGAACACCATAAATTGAAACAGTCACATAGATTTAAGGCATATAGAATAACATCCGGAACTCACAGAATGAAAGAAAAGGAAAGCAAGAAACAGAAGTGCATCAAAACAAGAGAAAGGCAATAGCAGCGAGAAGACACGGTAAGTAAAGCCGAAAAACAAGCGGAGAAAGAGTGGATTGTAGAAACCAGAAGCAGAAAGAGGGAGTGGCGTGGCAAACGAGGAGCATTATAATGGCGGAGGTGGACTAATGTTGCGGTGACACACGCCTTCCTTCCTTCCTTCCGTTACTCTGCTCTGCTTTCCACTTGTCTCTTACTTTCTGTAGTCTCCAAATCCCTCTCATCTCATTTGGGCCTTCCCATTCAGCCCATCTTTTGTTCTTCGAGCTCCCTAACCTATAAAAATTAAAATATTATTTTTATATATATTTATAGAAGTTAATTAATATTTAAAAAAACATATATAAAAAATAATTTTAAAAAAAGTGATTCACATAAAAATAAATATTAAAATTGTATAATATAATTAAAAAGATAATTTTCTTATGTTATCTCAAACTAAAATGAATTTAGAAGGAGAAAAGACAATGTTATGTATGTTTAAATTAATTTTGTTTTCCTTTTATAATATTTATTTCATATTAATTTTTTAAATAATTTTATTTTCATCTTGTTGGGTTCACATTTCATTTGTTTTAAATTGTTTTTTACTTGTAATTTATTTCATATGATTATTTTATCTGAATTACTAGTCTCAGCATCTCAGATTAATTCTCTTTTGCGATGGGTGGTACCATAATGCGACAAATTTCCCCCAACGGAATTTTAACGCAGCCCAAAATTCAAACTGAAAATAACTGACTAAGTTGTAACAACCTTACGCTAATTCTACGCGTTCGGCGTATTTCATATGATTATAATCAGTTGTTTTTGTTTTGACATGTAATTTATTTCATATGTACGATTCTTAAACCCTCACAGCTACTCTACTCGCATTCATTTGCTTCAAAATGCTTCAATTTCTTAAACCTTTTCAACTCCGACGCTTTCCGATCACTCCCCTCGCCCGCCTCTCACTACATCCTCTCGCCACCGCCGCCACACCAACCCAAACTCCAGAAAATCACCTCATCCCGCCCAAAACCCCTTCCAAAACCCCTCTCGAAACCCAATTCGAAACCTGGATTCAAACCCTAAAACCCGGCTTCACCCAATCCGACGTGGCCAACGCAATTCGCTCCCAATCCGACCCTGACCTCGCTCTCGACATTTTCCATTGGACGGGTCAGCAAAAGAATTACAAACACAGTGACGTCACGTACCTCATCATTCTCAAAACCCTAGTTCACGGAAAACGGTACCGTACTGCTGAAACCCTTGTTGAAGAAGTTATTGCTGGTGCTTGTAATCCTACTGTCGAATTGTATAATTATATTATTAAGTTTTTATGCACTCGTAAGTTGTTGTTTAATAGAGCTTTTGATGTTTACAAATTGATGTTCAAGTCTGATGATTTTAAGCCCAATTTAGAGACATACACAATGCTGTTGAATTCGTTGCTTCGTAGGTTTACCAAATTGAATGTTTGTTACGTTTATTTGCATACTGTTAAGTCGTTGTCGAAACAAATGAAGAGTGTTGGGGTTATTCCCGATACTTTTGCTCTGAATATGGTGATTAAGGCGTATTCCAAGTGTTTGGTGGTTGATGAGGCGATAAGGGTTTTTCGCGAAATGGGGTTGTATGGATGTGAGCCGAATGTGTTTTCGTATAGTTATATTATTCAAGGGTTGTGTGAGAAAGAGAGGGTTGAGACTGCGTTAGAGTTTTATAGGGAAATGAAGAGGAAAGAGATGGTGGCAAGCGCTAGTATGTATATGATTTTGAGTTGCAGTCTTGGGTTGGCGCAGAGGTTTGATGAGGCGGTGGAAGTTGTTTTTGATATGTTGGGGAAGAAGAAGAGCCCGGATATGTTAACGTATAGGACTGTGTTGGAAGGGTTGTGTAGCGATGGAAGAAGTGATGATGCTTTTGAGTTGCTTGGAAAATGGAGGAAGATGGATGTTACAATGGGTGATAAGAATTATAAGATTTTGTTGAATGGGTTGCATTATGTTATTCGAGAGTAATTCCATTCCCGATATTGATGATTGTAGTTGGTTGCTTGTGTATACATTGCCATAGTTTTGAATTCCTGCAGGCACAGTGTACAGAATATGATATGCTGCAACTTTCGTGCCAAGTTCCAGACTTCTGCAATCTCTACCAATTCTTCAAATCGAATTCAGACTTGCTTGAACTATATCATTGCTCAACGACCTGAACTACGGTTGATTGTATTCAGGAGTGCGGTCTGGTTTAAAATCATTGTTGGTGGTCACTGCGGGGAGCTGGGGCTAGGCACCAGACACCATTATGATATTCATTAGAGCATCTTCAACAAATTTCTTTACCATTCTCAAAAAAATATCTCTGTAACTTGTGTCTTCGTCTGTGAAAGAGAAATAAAACATCACTCCTGTCATGAAGACATTTTTCTCCCTTAATTTATCTCTGTAACTTAAAATTGCACCGGATTGATGAAGAAATTGTGCTAGAAATGTAACGGTGCTTCATATTTTTTGTAAGAATTCTCTTGTACTTGCGAAATACAGATTAAATATTTGCTTTGTATTGCCATCTGTTATTTGACTATTTCTTTCGTTTCTTTTTATTTCCTCTGGACTTGGGCACGTGAAGAGTTCAGATGCTACTCTAATTTGCAATCACCTCATGATCAACCGAGGCTACCTGTCTTTAAAGTTCACATGCGTTCACATAAGTTCGTAATTTAAAATTGTTATTTGTTAGTTCATATAAATTTACAAATGTTAATTTTCATGCTAATAAATAAAATAATTTATGTAAATGTTTTACATATGTTCATATATTTAAAAACAAATAATACGTTAAAAAATCTTATAATCTAATTAACAGTTGAGCGAATAAATGTGAATTATTGAACTTCACAAATATACAGTGTCGTGATCTCCTCTACTATTTACATAAAATTTCACTAAATGAGTCTGAATGTATTCAAGATACATTTCTCGATTTACATAATTTTTGAAATTATATAAATTTTTGTTGTTGATTTTCTGTAAAGTAAGATTTTAAAAACATGTGATATAATAAATCATAAATAATAAAGGATTTTTGAAAGTAAATAAAAAATTTCGACAATTTTTTATTTTAGATACAACATCAATTAAAAGAGAAGATACGGTTCTACAAATATGTTAATTTTAAAACTTAAAATCTCTTAAAATATGCATATTATTTTAATTTTTTTCCACATATTCTATTTTTAAAAATTGTCATATTTGCTATTAAAAAACACATATCATTTTATATATTAATAAAATTGAACGTGTTATTTCAGATAAAATAAATATAAAATATTTTATTTTAGATAAAATTAAACAATTTCAATTATTTATTTATTTATTATTTTTCACAATTACTAGTAAAGATAAATATATGAAGTAGTTTTTTTTAAAGTACCATCTTTTTATACATACTGTCTTAAAAAGGAAATCACAAGAATTCTATCTTTAATGATTCTATTCTCTATATTGCAGCATTATATATAGACTAAATCTGCAAAGATTCTTCACATAAGAAAATAAAAACCTCTAGAAATACCTTCATTCAAAACACAATCCAAATTCAAAATATAAAAACCTCTAACAAAATCTCTGTTCTCAAACCAAATTGATCCTGAAACAACAACCTTCATTATCAAAATCATATTTAATTTTTTCATAATATTTTTTATATTTTTTCTATAATTCATCACATGATCAACTTATTGTCAATTTGTAAATTTATTTTAACTTATGTATATTTAATTCTTTCCATAATATTTTTTGCAAAACAAATCTATAAAATACAGGATGATTTTTCTCCGCGTCTCTATTTACATACTTTTTTATTTGTCAACTTCTAGTCGACTTATTGTTAAATTGTAGCAGATAATCAAAGTTGACATAAAGTTGATAACAAAGTCGACCAAAATGTTCACAAAAAATTTACAAAAAAAACAATAAAACCTTAATTCTCATATCAGTAATATGCATCGCCGTCAAATTTTTTTACATTTTTTCTATGAATTGTCACCTTATGGTCAACTTGTAGTAGAAAAATAAAGATGAGAATAAGATGACAAAATGTTAAACAAAAAATTAAAAAATAAATAGTCAAACTCTAATTCCCAAATCAGTAAAACTTACTGCCGTCAAATTGAATACACGAACAAAGTCGACCAAAATTTAACAAAAAAAACTGACTATAACTACAATAATGGAGCTGCTCAACTTTTTAAACAGCTCATTCAGTGCCTCCACCTCACTCACCATAACTATAAAATTCATCATTACAGTTTCAAAACAAAAACTCAAACCAAATCACATAAAAACTACACAGATTCTCACATCGCGATTCACCGGCAAATTTTGCAACATTAGTAAGGCGTATTTTAGTGGGGCGAGGATAATAGTCGAAGCACTTGGCAACGGCCAACATCAAAACATAAAAAATTGCAACTAAAGGAATAAATGCGACGAAGATTCGTTCTCCTAACGTTAAAGAGCTTGAAGTCTGAAATTAATCAAATAGAAAAAAGTGAATATAGGGGAATGCATATTACGGAGGAGTATGCATTGTCAGAGAAGTTTAATTTCTTCTTTTCTCACTCTCTAAAATAAAAGCAAAGAAGTAAAGAAGTCAGTAACTATATATAAAACACTATTGTATTGTTTTATTGGTTATCTTCAAGGTATTTGTTGAAATTTATGCCAAATATAGTTTAAATCACATACTGTAGAGGCCTGGATCAAGCCCACCACTCTTTTAACAGGGTCATGGCCTAGTACCCCCAATCTTTCTCCTGTGCAAAAACTCCTTAGGCAGCCACAGGCGGGTTGTTGATATATCCTCAGAGCTCTTGGCTCGGACTCGAACCCTTTACATGGGAGTTTGCCTCCATTAAAGTATAAAACGACAACGGAGAAGGAATTAGAGTGTGTTACGGATGGTAAGAATTTCAAATTTAAAGCTCTTTCTATTGAGGATAGTAAGGAGAAGATTAAATTGATTGAAAATGAGCTTGTAGACGAGGAGGAAGGAGATTTGGTGGAGGTGTTGGGGAGAAGAGTTTGTGAAATTAGAATTAGGATTAAGAGATATGAGCATGAATGAATTTCTAATTTTTTTACATATGTTATTATAGGAATAAGTTCTATAAAAAATTGTATTTAAAAGATATATTTAAATTAATGTTATTTATGAAATATCGAAAGTATTAGATAATGTTGTGTGACATTTATTCATTTTTTAGGATTTTTACGGCTATACACCCCTAAGATTAAAAACTTCAAATATACACTTTAGATATAAAACATTTTTAAAATATACATTATTTATTCATTCTTTTCAAATTACTCATAAAGGTAGCTAAATGATTTTTAAAAGAGTTGGTTATTTTTAAATGATATGGGGTAAAATAGAATATACAACACTACAATAATTTGATTCTATAACTTCTACTTTTGGGTCTTTTGGGTATAAACTGTGTAATTATCTCAATTTTTTAGGGAAAATGACATATATAACATTTTAAAGTTACATTTTTCTTTTTTACTCATACCATCCAAACGTTTTCTTGGAATACGATAAAAAACAATACTTGTCTTAAAACGCCAGACTATATAAATAACATTTCTACACTAAAAAACTCACTCATCTAAACAATTCAAACTAAAACCTCTATTTCTTTTCTCTCGTTTCTTTTTTCAGTTTCAATATTCATTTTTCAACAAATTTTTTCTTCAATTTTAACCTTAAACACAGATTTCTAATCTCAACACCATCAAATTCAGATTTCTCTCAATATCATCTGAAGATAACAGATTGTTCTACGACGAGAGCAAACCAAGGATTAAAGAGGCGCATTGGTGAAGAAAGCTCAAGATCTGAAAGTTTTGTATTGGTTATTTATAAGAACTTTTTATATTTTGAAAAACGACTGATACGGCTAACTATACACATCTATTCGACTCATATCATAGAGTGTTTTCGTTATATTTTGATAGATAAAATGCATAAATGTTGGAGTTTTCTTATGTTTATGTTGTTATCTAGGTACGCTTGCAAATGCGGGAAATTCGCTATAATTTGACGGAAAGTCGTGAAATTAGGCCTTTTGATGGAATTGGAATTGGCGTGGACATAACACAAGTCTCGATCGAGGCATGTTGCACCTCGATCGAGACTCGAGTGAAGAAAAGGAAAGAAGAGAACAGAAGCCTAGTCTCGATCGAGACTCATCAAGCCTCGATCGAGACTCGACCGAGACACCAAGCAGAACACAAGTCTTGTTCGAGACTCACCAAGTCTCGATCGAGACTCACCAAGTCTCGATCGAGACTTGGTCCGAAAAATCAGATGGCATGGGCAGAAGGCTTGTCTCGATCGAGCTTAGCCAAGTCTCGATCGAGACTTGATCAGGTTTGAACAAGGGGGGATGGAATTGGATCCAAGAAGAACAAGGGAGCTGGAGAAGTTTTGTTCTTTCTTAGAGGTTATGGCTTTCTTTTTCTTCTTTGTTTTGAGCTTTGATCTAGCCATGCTAGGCTAAACATTTAGTCGGTTTTTCCAATGATGTAAGTAGATTTCTATGCTTGATTTCTTGTATGAATGTTGAGATTTATGCTTAATTGAATTCATGTTGTATCTATTGTTGTCTATTTGATTGTGCTAAATGAAAAGATGGTTGATGAAGTGATTGTGTTAGGTTGTGTTAGTAACTTTAAACTGGAATTGCGAAAGCCGAGGTTTAGGGCAACTTAAACTTAATTGCATTTGCTTGATAATTATCTGTTGTTAAGAACCTAAACCGGAATTACGAAAGCCGAGGCTTAGGGAGGCTAATCAAATAGTGTTAATGTTTGAATGGATAGAAATATACTATTTAGGTGTTAATGTGTTCAATGATATGCTTGTAAGCTTGTAGAGTCTATGCATGCTCTAGAAGGGGGGGTTGAATAGAGATTGCTCACAAATCGACCCTTCTTGCGGAAAGCTAAGTAATAAGAACAAAGAACACAGAATTTATAGTGGTTCGGTTGAATCCTACTCCACTACCTAAGTTCCTCACTTAGGATTTTCAACACTCACCTCTATTTCTTGATTTCCTGCTCACCAAGAACCTCTCTACACACTTGATTTCCG
>CANYCX011362367.1:0-20431 GCA_948193385.1 Breynia disticha f. nivosa | reverse complement strand
TCCCACTTGGATGCAGGTTCAGACTCTCTACAGTGGTCTGAATTCTAGTTAGACAACTTATAGATGCAGTAGTTGGGGGATACTGATAATTAACACACCAGAGGCAACTAATTGAGCAAATGTACATGAACAACTACTAACGGGGTGTTGCCAGAGCTAGACCAGTATGACAATTGAGATTTTACGATGTTGACATAGTCACTTCTTTGGTTTCATAAGTTGAGGTGCTTAGTAAGAAAATTGATGGAACTTCATTTCCCTCTTCTAGTTCTAACAACCATATTTTGTAGGTTGCTTCTCAAGACGATAGCTAGGATGCGTAGGAATGCCATAGAGTGCACAAATACGCATGACAACCACGTCAACAACATTAGAACAATCCATACAGTTAGAACTACAAGCTAGAATGAAAAAATCATTTGAATTTTTCTTAGGGATGAACACGACCCCCAGGTGTCCCACGATAGTAGGAACAAGCTCAGCAATAACAAGCCTCTCTGGTAAAGAAAAATTGAATTTGGAAGATACCCTATCCAAATTTATTCAAGTCAGTGGCACTTATTTTTAAACTCTAGAAGCCTCCATTCAGAACACTGAAGCCTCTATCCATGATCTAGAAAAATAAATAGGGTAATAGACAACACAACATAAAAAAATACATCTAGATGTTTTACCTGGCAACACATAAGTTAACCTGTGCACAAGCAAATGCAATTATGATTAAGAACATAATTTTTGAACGAATGCATCATCTAATTCTTCTATATAGATACAAACCGAGGCAACTCAACAAAAGGCATGCAGGATTCGGCTCCACCTATGTAAAAAATTGCAACAAATAAGCCACTTTCGAAATATAATCCCAGGATCCCATATCTAGCTCGATTGAACAAGAGCATATGGGTGCATAGTTTGGTAACTTTCTTGACATATTTAAGCAATTGCACATTAACAATGCTTTTATTGAAGCTTTGTCACACTTCCCACGTACGCTCAATTTTTGAACGAATTGCTTTTTAAAGAGTGCAAGTTGGAAGAGATATCCACAGTTTCTCTAATGACAGAGTGTTCAATAGTTCTTCAGAACAAACTACAGGAGAAGCTACCAGATCTAAGGAGTTTTAGTATCCTCTATTCTTTTGGAAATTTATTGTACAAAAATGCGTTGGTTGATCTAGCTGCTAGTGTGAATTTGATGTCATATAAATTATTTAAGAAGATAGTTTAAGGTGAACTACAACCCACACAGATGTGTCTGTAGTTTGCTAACTGATCTGTCCAAATGCCTAGGGGTCAAATTGAGGATGTCTTAGTTAGAGTTGGTAAATTTATTTTTCCTTTGGACTTTAAAATTCTAGACATGGATGACGATGATGAAGTCCCTTAAATCTTTGGCCAACCATTTTTAGCCCTTGTTAGGGCCACTGTCAATGTCAGTATTGGCGAATTAGTTCTTATGGTCGAGGATGAAGTTTCTTTTCCAATCTTTAAATCATTAAAAAAATTGCATGTACAAGACACTTACTATAATGATTCATTTATCATTTGATTCTGCCTTGTCTTCTTGTTATCAAAAAGCCTCATCAACAGGTCCTCTAGAGAACTGTATTATGCTAAATGACCCTCCACTCGAAATAGCGGTTGCACCTCCCATAACACTTAACATTGTAGAATGACACCCACTAGTTGAAGGAGATGATAAAAAAAAGAGTATAGAGATTAAAGATGCCATTTGAGGATCCACTAGATCTAAAGCTTAGCTTCACATCAGTTCATTTAGATTGTGTCTCTTTGGAACAAAATTTAACCCTAACAATTTTGCTTATTTTACAAGACTAGCATAGGGCATAGTTCTTGGAGATGTTATATGCGTACAACAACAGACTTTGTTGGAAAATTTCAGTCGTTCCTCCAGACACCAACACAATTTAGGTGTATTAATCAAGCTCAGGACATTAAACAAGTACTTTTTGAGAGGCAACCCAAGGTTTTTCTTATGTTTTTTGTTTGGTTTGTTTTGTTTTAAATTCAGGGATTAATTTTTGGGGCTTAATAAGGTACATTTACATCATGAGAAGGCCCATTATGAGAGGTGTTTGACAGTTAAATAATTTATATCATGAAAGATGGCTTTGAGGGATCAGATTAGTCCATATATGCTCAAGATGAAAGGATACTTAGAAACTTTTAAGAGATTTGATGATGGCTTGAAAAAGGTGTTCACTATTTTCTTAGTCCTTGACTCCTTACCACCTAGCTTTGATGAGATTGTGCTTAGCTACAATATGCAAAAGATGGATAATACCATCACTTAGCTGTATAAGATGCTTAAAACTACTCAGCAAAATTTTAAGAAGATACCCTCTAATTTGCTTGTTCAAAAAGATATAAAGAAGGACAACAATGAGCAAGGCAAGAAAAACATGCCACCAAACCTCATTGGCTATGGTAAGGTTGATGATGTGTCAAACTAGTCTCAAAATATCATTTTAGGCTTATTCCTTTGAGACTGTAGTTTTTCTACTAACTATATCTCCAACTAAATTAGTTGAAAACATATCGTATGAGATATGGATTAGGTGAAAGCTGAACCTATTTTTTCTTAGAATCTATGGATATGAAGCACATGTTAAAATATTTGCACCAAATATTCTTTCATTTAGGAAAAATAAATGTTTATTTATAGGGTATCCTAATAAAACTAAAGGATATTATTTCTAGAATCTTAATGGGAACAAAGTGTTTACTTCTGGAACTATTGTGATTTTTCTTAAGGAAACAGTAGGAGCAAGGTACAATTGGAATTTGTGCAAGAAGATGTCGATACACATATTCTTGTTAAGGATAATCAAAAGATGGAACCAATTCCACAATAAGTTTTGGAACAATAGCCCATTACATAAATACCAAGAAAAAATGGTATGATACATCAAGAATCTAAAAGGTAGGGGTTCATTACAACTAATGAATAGGATATCATGATCAGTGATTAGAATGAACATACTTCTTACTAAGATGATATTGAGTTCCTAATTTGGAAAATAGGTGGAGGTTATAAAATTAAAATGCAATCACTATACGATAATTGAGTTTGAGACTTGATTAATCCACCTGAATGTGCAAAGGTAATTGAATGCAAATGGATTTTTAAAAAGAAGGCCAGAGGTATGTTAAAAGGTAGGCTAGTGACAAAAGGTTTTAAACATGTTCATGCCTTTGGCTATGATGAAATTTTTTCACCACTAGTTATGCTCAAATCCATTAGGATTATATTAGTCATTGATGTATATTTTGAATATGAGATATAGCAAATGGATTTAAAAACAACTTTCTTAAATGCAAACCTCCTTAAGGATGTTTACATGAAATAACCTGAGGGATTTTTCGATCCTAAAAATCCTAATAAACTATGTAAGCTTAAAACATCCATTTATGGAATTAAACCAGCTTTCAAGAGTTGAAATATTCATTTTGATGAAGCCACAAAATAGTTTGGCTTTATCATGAATGATGATGAGCCTTGTGTATATCAAAATTTCAGTAGGAGAGTGTTAGTGTTCTTTGTTTAATAGGTTTATGAAATCCTGCTCATTGGAAATGACCTTTCAGCATTGCAGCAACTCAAACAATTGTTGAATTCATGTTTCTCAGTGAAAGGCATAGGAGAATTTGGGGCTATACTTGGTATAAGGATTGTTATTTCCTGAAAAATAATAAAGATTGAACATTACTTCCAAGTGTAAGATCTACAAAAAAATTAGGTCAAGGAGTTGAGGGTTTGTTCTAATTGCACCCCAACGCTTAATTTAGTATTTGCGTACCTTGAATGAGTAGTAGAAGGCCTATTTAAGGTAAAGATATCTGTGATATTACGATCTTTTTTTTTATTTTGACTTTTAAATTCAATATTTAATATTTGAACGCGACATAGATTGTATCTTTAATGAGCACAATGTATCTCGCCAATTCTTTTATAGAGTATACCATATCTGGATGATTCTTCAATGAGTATACTGTATCTTGGCCAATTTTGGTAAATGCATGTGTCTTACTTTATTAATAGTATACACGTAGTATACAACCTATTCCAGCATGTTTTCACTCCTATGTTAGGGTTTTCCAAACATAAGCGTAATAGATAATTTATTGATGTAGATTTTATAATAAAATTTGATTGAATATTTTTTGGGTCTAATAACTCATCCTGGATTAAAAGTTATGGTCTTTCAAAGTTTTACTGGAATTTTATGGGCCCAATGTATAAAAAATAAAGTGGGCCTTATCTTAATTGTTTGGTTTTTTAAATCAAAATCATGATTTTAATATAATCATAATTTAAATAGGACACTTATCTCAATATGAAGTATAATCTTAGTAGTATTCTTAACTCGAAGTCTCTCTTTCCACCATAACTTTAGATTAGAATACTTATAAAATGTATTCAGTAGCTTTTTTTTAGACCCTAATTGTCGTTCAAAGTAAGTCAACATCTTTGTTTGTTTTCCCATGTTGGATGTAAGCTAAAGGTAAGCCCTTTCTTTTATTTTTCTTCCACATTGGATGCAGAGTCTAAAACAATTCTCTTTTAGGGTTTTTATTATTTTCCATGTTACATGCACAGTTAAGGTAAGGCTCTTTCTCTCTTATTTTTTCTTTGTAGGTTACATAGTGCTTCTTTATTGTATGTTAGTCCTTCTTTCTATATTCCATGTCTCCTTTTTTTAATGCACGGTGGAATTATGCAGTGTCATGTTCATATGTCAAAATCCATTATCATATGTCTTTATTGTGTTTGTAGTATATTTTTCTTGCAAGTTCTTGGTGATTCCTTTAACCTTTAAGGCATGTAGGATTTTCTTGCTCATCATTATTTAATCAATTTTTGGTGTTCTTATCTTGTTTGTTATATGTTTGTGATTGTGGAGATATTATTGGTTGGATTCTTCATGGTTATTTCATCGCAAGTGGTTATTCTTTGCCAAAGGCTGTTTCTTCACCATAGATTGTTCTTTGTCAAAGATTATTTCTTTGACAAATATTGTTTCTTTTCCAAAGGTTGTTTCTTTGCCAAAGATTTTTTCTTCATCAAAGGTTGTGTCTTCGCTAAAGGTTTACCGTCACCAGTGTTTTTTTGTCACCAAAGTTTTTTGTTTCGTTGCCATAGGTTACTTTGTTGCCAAAGGTTATTTAGTCGAGAAAGGTTGTTTTCTCGCCAAAGGTTATTCTTCTTATGTGTCTATTCTTCTTCAACGATTATTCTTCTTTAGGGGTTTATTCTTCTTTAGGGGTTTATTCGTCTTTAGCGGATCATTCTTCTTTAATTTTGTGTGTTGATTTGATATTTCTATATCAGCTTATTTCAGAAAGTTAAGTTGTTTATTGTTATTTTATTTTCTCCTTAAAGGTTTTACGAGATGATATTTTTTTCATTCTTTACTCACAGTAATGATGTGCATTGTATTCATCAAGAGTATGGGTATTCTTTATGGAATTGGGTTATAGATTCTAATGATACGTGAGATACTTTTCCATGTCCTGTCTTTGTTCCTCTAAAGAGTTTCTCCCTGTTGGAGTTTATTCTACAAATTGCTTTGAGATTTCCTCTTTCAGATTTTGTTTTTGAGTTTCTTTGTGAAATGAACTTGGTGCCATTTTAGTTTTGCTCATAAGGATGGGCATATTTCATCGGTTTTCATGTTTTTTGTTTTTGAAAGAAAGTTGGGTGATCTTTTGATTTGTTGCATTGCTTCTTTAAAGTTACTAAGTTTGGAAAATATGCTGTTAATTTTACTTGTCATCCTCTATCTAGAGTTCAACTTGTTATTGATGATATTCCCTTCCCACCTACAAAACTTGATTGTTACTAGATTATTATTTTTCCTCTAAAAACCATTGGCATTGTGCATTATAATGGTATTAGAATAGAGTTTTCTAAAGTGCCAATGTAGAGAAGTTAAAAAAATACTATGCAACTAAGATAGAGGCGTTGTGCTCTGGGGAGAAGCTATCCTTTTCATCCCTCACCACGCTAAAAACTATACTAAGTACTAGATGGGGTCTTCCTCTTGTGTATGATCTTCCTACTGATATGGTTCTTCTTAGTGATACACTTAGTAAGTCTTCAAATGACAATAATTTCTCTCCAAATACAACACAATCTATTGAAACATGCTCAATTTGCCATTCATCACCTATTGTTAATATAGGAGGAGGCAATACTATAGCTTTTGATGCTTCTTTAGAATTAAATCCCTCTTCCTCTAGTATGTTGGTTTACTTATGTTTTTCTTCTTCTTTTTTGCATTATCATTGTTATTTTTTTTTTGTGTAACTTGTATTTTTTGTCTTAGGTATGTCTTGTGTAAGAAAATCTCTCCTTTAGCAAGCAGCTAGTCATAAGAAGGCTTCTTTGAAGCATAAAGGTGATGAGATTTCTCAGATATGTTTGAAAAAGACCTCTTCTAAAAGGAATGTTATTCCTAGATCTCATGGTGAAGATTATTTTTCTTAACATTGGGAAAGATCTCATGTTGTTCCTAGATCTAAGTTTGATAGATCTATCAAGGGAGATTCTTCTCTATATTATTCTTTAGCTATCCCCACAAAGGATTCTTATGATTCTCAAATCATAATGCTAGAGAATATGCAATTCATCTAATAAAAATATATTTTGAGAGTGAGAGGGATTGTCCTCTTCCTCGTCCTTCCATGGAAAAAGCTTTGATTGAGAAAATATGAATTTTGGAGCTTGGCTTGCTTCATTTAGATTCTATTACCATGCATGGTGTGCTCACAAGCTTCTTTTTTCTTAATTTCTTCCACCAAATGAGAAGTCTTACTTCTGTTGTGATTTTAAGGCTAAAATGAATATATGTGTGATTGAAATTTCTTAGGTGGCTCAACATTTGGCTGTGATATATGCTCAAAGGTTAAGTATTGAACATCATTTGCAAAATTAAGATATGTTCAGGGAGGACCGTAATTTTTTACGTGAAGAATTGAAAATTTTGAACTGTGAGAATGGGAAGCTAAAAATAGAAAAATAGTAAAATTCTGGAGGAGCATAGCAAACTCAAAAAAGATGTATGATGCCTTGAAGAAGGAACAAAAGGGAGTTATTTCTTCTTCTGAGGAGAAAAATAACCAACATGTTCTTGAATTAGAAAAGAGTAAAGATAAGGTAGAGAAGTTGAAGACCATGTATGAGATGGAGTTCAATTCCATAGAGAAAACCTATGAAGATGAGAAGAATTTTCTAATAGCCTCCCATGAAGCTGAGAAGATCTCCTTTGTTAAAACTAAAGTACGAGACTATCATTAATCTAAAGAGTGTTTCAACCTCAATGCAAATTATATATTTGGTTTTATGAAGATTGATTTCTACAAGGCATGTTACCTCTTAAAGCAACAGAGAGGTGAATATTTTCTTGAGTTAGTATAGACTCTTAAGATTGAGAAGGTTGATCTTGTTGGCTGGTGTGAGCTACAGTATGTGCCTATACTCAATCCATATGCTTTTCTTGCTTCGCCGCTGTATGATAATTTATCCAACTTAGTAGGGCATTGGATAATCTTTGGAGAACATGGTCGTACGAAATGTGGATAGACAATTGGTGCCTTGGGGACTTAGATGGTGATGAAGATGATTTTCCTCCTCCTAATGTTGCTGCAGTTTAGATAGTTATAGATTTTTTTGTTGTTTTTCATTTTTTCTATGTATTAGCTATATGTTTTTCTCACTTTCAGTAATAAGACTTAGAGAAATTTTTACATATTTATTTTGTCATTGTCGCATACATTGTAGACTACGCGTGGTGAGCATCAAGTATGCTTTGTCGTGGCGACAACACATTTTGCTACACAACCATACATTTTTTGTGTTAAATGTTAATAATAAGCATATAGAAGACAATACTCACTCAACTTTGGTGAGCATGAGTTTCTATTTGCATCTAAACATCAAGTTCACAGATTTTTATTTACTCTTCTTAATCTTTTTTAATTTGACAAGTCCAAATAGTTTATACTTGAATCATTGTGTGTTTGTAAGCTCTTCAGATTTCTAATTGTCTTTTATATTTCTTTGATTTGACAAGTTGTAGAGTTTTGACTTGCTCCTTGGTAAGATCTTGAGTTTCTTGTTGTCTCTATGTTCTAATGACAAGTCCAAGAGTTTTTACTTATTCTTTCACAAGCTCTTGGATTTCAACTTATGCTTTATGTTTTGATAACAAGTCAAAGAGTTTCTACTTGCCCTTTGATAAGTTATTGGATTTCTATTTGCTTTGATAAGCTGTTGGATCTCTATTTGCTTCTTACGTTTCGATGATAAGTGAAAGAGTTTCTACTTGCTCCTTGGCGAGCTCTTCAATTTCTCCTTGCACATTGTGCTTTGATGATAAGTCCAAGATTTTCTACTTTCATCTTGGTAAGCCTATTATATTTCAATAATAAGTCCAAGAATTTTTACTTGCTCCTTGGCAAGCTCTTGGATTTCTACTTGTCTTTCCATTTTGCGATAGTTGGTTGCATACTTGTAATTATTTCATCGTCTAATATATTCCCTTTAGTAATGCCAAGGTGGTTTTTATTTCATTATGTGTCATATTAGCATATACCTACAAAAAATAAACAAAGAGAAAACACACAAAATTTATAGTGGTTCTGTCTTAAGACCTACTCCCCAAACAACTTATTTGAGATTTATTTTATTTACTAATTAGATGGAATTACAATACATTTTGATTTTGTCGAGTGAAATATAACTTTAAATGATTCATGCTCCACATCTTTTGAATCTTGTTTCCATCTTATGTTTCAAGCTTACAGGTGTTGATATTGATGATTTCCCTAATTTGGAAGGGGCCTTCGCAATTGGGTCTGAATTTACCTTCTTCTTTTAAGGCATTTGTGATAACGGACTTTCATGGTATGACGCATAAAATTTAAGCCTATTTAACTCTCTTGAATGAAAAGCTGTATAAATTTTTCTCGATTTAAAATAATGATCAAATAAACAAATCATCTTAACATATGACTTTACAATAATAAAGGATGGGTGTGATTAACAACAGGACTGCTAGAATAAGCATTTACAACCATATATGCAAATTTAAGAAGTCATGACATCATTTAATGAAATCGCCCATCTTTGCACCTACCTCGTAAATGGAACCTCCTACTAATATGCTAAATCACAAAACAACCAAAAAAAGAATTTGTGAGTCCAAGGGCTCATTAAGCATATACCTCGTACGAGTCTAAGACACTCATTCATTAGTTACCACACACTACTATTCCATTAAGTTATATTCACTAATCCTAATAACACCGGTTACTGGCACAGATTTCTCGTAATTAACCCATTTTGAACGTATGCACTCACATTCCACACTGCATCATAATATAATGAATATGATATTATTAACAACGAATTTTCTCTTTTGTTCTCCTATCATTTGCCACAACCCTAATTAAAACTTATTCTACATGCTCAGTACATTACTCCCCCTAACACAACAAGAAAACTAAGTAACACTGAGAAGACAATAATTATATATTGTCACACCTTTGTGCAACCTCTCACTTATTCTAATTGCTATTCATTTCAAACTGTAGTTACCATTTTCATTCTCATTCATTAGCTAGTTAGTTTCCATGCATTATTCATGGACTATAGATGTTGATTAGTTAGGTTAGTTTTCATTTTGCTTATTAATTCCTTCATGAAATTACTTCGAGTATGCGACCAATAGAGCTGGGGACTGCATTACAGGTCAGTGTAACATACATTAACCTGGGTTTTCGTGTTATTTTGTATACTTGAATAACATACGTTATGACCCAGATAAACGTACTTTAATCAACCAGCATAATAGAAATCTCTTACCATTAACATATTATAACGCGACTCTTACGTCAAAAAATAAACACAATCTTTTACATCACATTTCCATTCATTCTCTTTTACAAATTTATAGTTCATTAGTTCACCAATTACATAGAATTAATCATACAAGAACATTTCATAAGACTTATCAATCAACAGAAAACATTATCATTCTTAAAGTTCAAGTCTTAAACACTCATCTTTTTCCATATACGCATAACTCACTTCCCACTACCACAACATAACATGGCATAATGACACATAACCTCAAAACATACTCATCATAGCCTATTATTGTTTACATTTCAATCATTCCTTAATCACATTTAAAGTTAACATACAAGCATATTTCATCAAACTTATCAATCACTTAGAAATAATATCATTAATAAGCACAAGTTTCTCACACTTATCTCATTTGCAACATGCAAAATACAACACAACCTAAAAATAATCAATTGCTTTTCCGTTAGGACTACGTACTATAGAAAATGAAAAAAATTATCCATCAACAGCTTTTCATTCTAGATCTGTAAACAATACAATAATAATACATTTATCAATTCATTGCTTTTCATTTTGAAACCATCATGGTGTTGGGTTACCTAACGTGTTCTAAGTCTAATGGCAGTGGAAAAACACATTAAGAATGTCAAGAACAGCCCAAGAACACATGAAAATTGCGACCAATACATATGTCTATAATTGGAATACAACAAAGTGATATAAAAATTGAAATTTGAAAGAGAAATACTCACCTTTAGTTTTCTCCTTCAAAACCATGCAGGTTCTTAGATAATCACAAGAGCTACCTTTTTAAAATACTTTGAAACTATCTTTGTGAAACTAATATAGAACCCCAAATCTGGTTCCTATACAACAATAACACACAGATTAGTCATAAAGGTGTACTAGCATAAGGGAGAAAATGTATCACCTGTTCTTGGTCAATTCAGATGAGTTTTAAGTGAAAATGAAGGTACAATGTCGATCAAACTATATCATCAACCCCTAAATATCACTTCACTCTTCAGAGAAAACCTTAAAATCACACTCTTTGATTTCTTGGAAAGCTAATGGCTAAGAGGGAGGTGCTTAGGGGGCGGTACTCATGAGTCAAAGAAACTAGGGTTTTGTTCCTTTTTAAAGACAAGTCATTTGTTTCATTAAGACACTTAACAATCCTAATGCAATTAGGACATTTTTAAGTCTTAAATAGAATTAAAATTCATTTAAAAGATGCCCCTTTTAGCCATGACACTATGTGGATAATTAAAAGATTTTATTTTTTTTAATTTATCCCACATTAACCTTGTCTTAATTTAAGACAAGCTTCCTAAATTTTCACTTTCTTATTGTCCACTTAAGACATCATATTCAATAAATAATCTGTCTTAAAATCATGTAAGAAATATTATTTTGCATCCATCTTGAGCCAAATTACCAAAATTGGCTCATAAGCCCGATTCGACTCAATAGTCAGATTTTGACTTAAGGTGAAATACTGAAATTACCCTTTTAGGGTTTTTGCCATCCATGTGCGATCTGCAAGACTATTTAATAAAGACAATGAGTTTAATAACTCATAAATCATAGACAGTCTCTAGTAAGACACTATGATCACCCTAAATTAAATAGTTGATGAGTGGTGCCAACAGACCTACCAAAATTCAAATACATCCCTTAACCTTCGATATCATGATTAGCATAAGGCATGTCGCTAACAACCTTATTTAATGCTAAATAATTTTCCTTGATCTCTATGAAAAAATTAATAAATTTGAATAAATGACTTAATCATTTCATTCGGGTGCGATCGCACTCTTTCCAATCTTGTCTATCAAGCAGCCATTGAGATCAAGTCTCATTAAGAGGGCGAATTCCTTCACTTCACTCCTGCTCCTGCTAGATATTCCAATTATCTATAACCCGTAGAAAATGATCATCTACAAAGTACATACTAGTCTTAATTCATTTTTATTCCTATAGAAACAAACGACTAGGGATATTTGGAATGTTAATCTCATAACTTCTAGGTTCTACTATCAAGGTCCTCAGCGTTGATACCTCAAGAACTTAACTAACATTGTTGGATATTTTATCAAACATATACCATAGGTCAATACATGAAGTCATAAAATAATGCCTCATAATTTTATTAATCAATAATAAAAGATACAAACAATGTATAGGGCTTACACTAACACTTAGATCATCTTAAAGGCT
The DNA here is from genome assembly GCA_948193385.1 of Breynia disticha f. nivosa. Lineage (NCBI taxonomy): Eukaryota > Viridiplantae > Streptophyta > Magnoliopsida > Malpighiales > Phyllanthaceae > Breynia > Breynia disticha. The sequence continues at coordinate 8,316 of CANYCX011362367.1, read as the reverse complement.
TGAATAGTTGATACTAAATAACTAGGCACAATCTTCCTGTTTCTGTAAAATATTACTTTATCATATTCTTTAGGTTATATAATTACTTCTTTTGTACAATAGTCCACTTTACCTCGATGACGAGCAAACCAATCCATACCTAGTTTTAGGTCAAACTCTGTTAAATCGAGTAAAAGCTAATCAACTGTGCATTCTGTATTTTGTATCTGTATTTTACAATCTTTATATATCGATGCATCCACATTATTTTGCCTAAAGGAGTATGGATTGCTAGGCTTTGGGTCAATGTCTCAAGGTTAACTTTCACTACATGTATTATTCTAGGGTTAATAAATGAATGAGTAGATCTAGGATCTATTAATGCGTAAACAGAAACACGAAATAATTGTAACTCACATGTGGTAACTTGATGGTCGTCCGCTGCCTCTTGTTTGGACATCGTAAAAACTTTAGTATGTACTTGAGTCTGAGTATCAGACACTACAAAAATTAACGAAATACATATTTTGGTCGCTAAATGAATTTAGCGACCAAATTTAGCATAAAAAAATTGGTCGCAAAAAACGTCGTCCCTAAATTCATTTAGCGTCCAATTGGATGCTATTCAGCATGCACGTGGACGCTGAACAAACTCAATGTCCATGTGGACGCTAAATGTTCAGCGTACACTTGGACGCTAATGTTAGCGTCCACGTGGACACAAAATAAATTTGTGAATATTTATTTTTTTATAATTTATTTATATTAATTTTAATTTATAATTAATTTTTAATTTAAAATTAAATATAAAATTAATATTTAAAATGAAAAATTGAAAAATATTATAAAATAGAAACGGAACCTCCGGCGACCTCTCGTCAACGAACCTGGTCAGATCCCTGCAATGTATGTGCGTCCGCACAAAAACATCGTGGGGATAAACTGGTCATCCCTACTGAGCCTCCTAAAAGTAAATCAATTAAAAAAAATTATTATGTATAATATAATAATTAATTTGAATTAATTAAAACCAGCAAACTAAATAAAAAGTGCAAGGTTACATTTACAAACCAGTCTTCGGCAATGCTCTGCATGTGTAATCGATCCCCCTATGTGAAAGGACGGCCGCGATTTATGATTCAGCTTTTGTTTGGCCGACTTGGCTGGTCACTCTAGCATTGACCAAGCCGCCATCCATAAGACCAAAGTAGGCGAATCGATCCAAGCTGGCTGTCTCTTTGATGCCCGAGCTCTCTGAACCATGCCGGTGTATCTACGGGCAGCCTGCTTTTCCCATTTCTTCTTGACTTGAGCCTCTGTCAATCCCAGGGTCTCAGCGTCCCAGTGAAAATTGCGTTACAATTTTAATTAAATTATTAAATAAAAAATTAAACTTAATAATTTTATAATTAAAATTAAACTTAATATTTTACCTTCCAAGCTTCAAACCAGTATTGTTTGCTTTCAGCGCTAGCCTCTTTAAATGTCATCTTTACCGGATCGAGGGAAGACGTGACGACCCATGTGGTGTATCAGTTGATTTGGGTGTGGGGATCCAATCTACAGCAGTTTTAATAATTATTTAAAACAAAATTAGTTCATAATAGTGAAAATTTTTAAAATATAAAATAATATTGAATTACTTACTTGCCATCCCGACAGTGAATCAACTAGAAGATGGCATCAGGATCAAAAATTCGCGACTGCGAAGGTCGATGTGCAGGACAGCAAGTGAAATTAGATGCCTCATGGTCGTGCAATGTAGGAGGAGGGCATGACTAGGCGAGAGGAGGGCACGACTGGGCGGTAGGAGGGCACGACTGAGCGGTAAGAGGGAGAGGAGTGGTGTCTGCAAATCCAAAATTTGCGGTAGTGACGTCGATGTTGAAATTATGATCCGTAATATCAAAGTCTAAATCTACGAATGCGATCGTCACTGGCACGGAAGAGGAAGAGGTGTAAAATGTGCCAAGCCAGGAGAACTGTGAGGAGGTGCTGTCTGAGGCAATAAAGACGGGGTGGGGAAAAGTGGGAAGGTTTGTTCGAAGTGTGAGGAGGCACTGTCTGAGGGAAGGCAGATGGGGCAGCAGAAAAGTACGACGCTAGGGGAGAAGTGCAAGGGACAGGTGTAGACGCCAGAGAAGACTGTGTGGGGCGAGAAGGGGTAGGAGCAGGCTGTAACCCCTACAGAGGTGCAGGGAGAGCCGAGCGTCGTGGGGGACCTACGCCATGCCTACCCTGACCAGTACCTCTACGACCAGACATACTAAAAATTTTACAAAATTAATGTACCTCACAAAATTAAAGTTAATTCAAAGAAAATAATTCAAGTAATTAACAATTGAATTCACTAAATAATACTACATAATACAAAAAATCTAATTAAATTCACTAAACTACCATACAAAAAATATAATGTAAATCACTAAACTAATTTTAATTTGCAAAACTAATCCTCAAATATGCATTAAACAATTAAATAATAACAACAATATAATAATATAAAGACTTAATGGAAAGCCCCAATACTTACTTTACGAATAAGCCGGGAAGTAGAGAATGTTAAAGTTAAAAGTGAATGTGAGGTAAAAAGTGAGAGGAGAGAGAGTGTGAACCATATTTATAGAGGTAATTTTTTAGCATCTTGTTTGAATGTTCAGCGTCCAAATGGATGCTAATTAACGTCCGCGTGGATGCTAAATTAATTAGCGTCCACGTGGATGCCGATTAGCGTCTAATTGGACGCTAATTAACGTCCTGTTTTAATGTTCAGCATCCACGTGGATGCTAATTTAGTGTCCACGTGGACGGTAATTTTCTTTTTTTATATAATAAATGTAAATAGTTCTTTAATAATTACTATTTGACTACTTTATTCCTCATCATCCTCAGTATTTTTTCCGCCATCAAGTTCTTCCTCCGTCGTTGTTGTTTTGCTACTTTAATCTTCTGCAGCATTATCTATGATAATGATTGTTCCAAATGGATCATGTCGAGGTGGGAGATTGTCTAAATCATAAGGATCATTAATAACGCTAGGGGTTCCAATGTCGTGTTGGAATGCTTCATGAATTATGATTCGGCGATTATTTTCATATACAGACCAAATGCGTGATTTGACCTTACACACTACCATCCAATTATAATCAGCCTGTCTGACTCTGGGATACTCAAGGAAATATACATGAATATATTAAAATGGTCAGGGTCGACGCCTTGTCTGACGTTGTCAGCCACATTGTTACGAGTCGTTCGATTACTCACTTCGTGATTGTTGAAATAATAAGAGCAAAAAGTTGATGCCTCTTGCACAATGTTGCACTGAATATTGATCCTTCAACACGTGCTTTATTACCAATAGTGTTTTTCAACCTGCATAAAAATCTAAAAAATACGAACAATATTTTTAATAAACTATTAATGAAATAGCATATATCTAAACATTGAATTTATATTCATGTTTTGGTAGCTAGTAAATAAACATGCCTCTCAAACGGATACATCCATCTATATTTGACACGGACACACAAAACTACTTCTATGGGTAAATGAATTGGCAAATGCTCCATCGAATCAAATAAGCTGGGCAGAAAGATTCGCTCAAGCTTACATAATATGATTAATATTTCTGCATGCAAACATCTTACTCTTTCTTCATTTAACTCGTAGCACGTAAGATCCTTGAAGAATGCACTCAACTAATTCGTGTCCACATGGTCGCTAATATGCGTCCATTTTTTGTCACAATTTTTTCCTGCCACATTGTTTATGGTGATCGTTTTTTAGCGTCCATGTAGTTGCAAAATTAGCGTCCACATGGACACTAATTTTGGCAGGTTTTTGCACCAAAATTTCATGCATCACTGTCCTCCTAATGACCACTTCAGGGTCCACGTGTTCACTATTTTTGCGACCATGTGGTTGTAAAAATTTTAGAATTGTCTGAATTTAGCATCTATAAATTGTGGTCGCTAAATTCTGGACGCTAAATCACCAGAATCTTGTAGTGAAAGGCTCCACTACCTCTGCTAGACGCTTGAGTAGAAGCAGCTCCTCTACCTCATCCTCGACTAACACTCACATTCATCATCAGATTACTACTGTGCACTACCAGCTGTGTTCAAGATGTATCTCTCTACCTCTACTCTATCTCTCCTCGCAGGGGAATCTCTCATAAAATATCCCTGCTCATCATACGCATAACAACCACCCATAAACAATCTGCACTTGCCCAAATGAATCCTTTGACAATGTGGGCATGGAAGTCTAGCGGGTCCGAAAACAGTCACTGTGCTACCGAATCTTCCCCGTCCAGATCCTCTATTGCGATAAGCCTAATATGAAAAAGATCGTGATCGGGCTCCTAGATATCCTCGGTATCTAATACGAGTAGGAGTAAACTTAGTCCTCTTTTTTGGTCTATTAGACTCTCCTAGAGTTGCTACTCTCTTCTATTTACCTTCTTTTTCCTCTTCTTCATCATCCTTAAAAAGTTCTTCTGCTCTGATCGTTGCATCCTTCAACACTGCATAATCTTTGGTTTCTGACTAAGGAATCTATTTATGTATACTCTCATTTAAACCATCTTCAAAGCTTGTACATTTATCCCTATTAGTAGGATGAGATTGGCAGCAAAATAAGATAGTTGGGTAAACTGTAATTGTACTCAGCTACAGTCATCTTCCCCTACTTCAGAGCTAAGAACTCTTTTTGTATCATATGAATGTATACCTCTGGTAAATATTTCTTCCTAAACGCCTATAAAAACCCCTCCAATGTAATCATAATCTAATCTGGCAATCAGTCATAGGTGGATCCCTATACATAGTATCATAAGGTGGTGGTGGATAAACATGTTAGTGTAAGCCCTAACCCAATACATTGTTTGCAACTTTTATTATTGATTAATAAAATTATGAGGCATTATTTTATCACTTCATGTATTGACCTTGGGTATGTGTTTGATAAAACATCCAAGAATGTTAATTAAGCGCTTGAGGTATCAACGTTGAGGACCATGATAGTAGAACCTGAAAGTTATGAGATTAATATTCTAAATATCCATAGTCGCTTGTTTCTATGGAAATAGAAATGAATTAAGACTAGCATGTACCTTATAGGTAATCATGTTCTATTGGTCACATATATTTAGGATATCTAGCAAAATGCATAGGTACAATGTAGAACATTGTATTTGGAGAGCGATCACTATTTACAATGTCAAATATTATCCTTAGACTGAAAATCATTGTCTCTTTTTTTGTGATTTTAGTGTACTTTGACATACGCCTAACGTGGTCGTAAAAGGTTGAAAATTATGGTTGTAATTGGCTATGCTAAGAATCATAAGTAAGAGCATGAGTGAAGTGAAGGGATTCACCCTCTCATGAAAATGAGAGCAGATATCACTGGTCACTTGATAGACAAGTTTAGGAAGAGTGTTGCCGCACCCGAATGAAATGATTAGGTCATTTATTCGAACTTATTAATTTTTTCATAGAGATCAAAAAAGTGATTTAGCGCTAAGTAATGGTGTGTGGGACATGCCTTATGCTAATCATGATATTTGAAGTCAAGGGATGAATTTGAATTGTAGTAGGGTTGTTGATACCGCTCGTCAGCTATTTAATTTAGGGTGATCATAGTGTCTTACTAGAGATTGCCTATGATTTATGAGTTATTAAATTCATTGTCTTTATTAAATAGTCATACAGATTGCACATGGATGACAAAAAAACTAAAAAGGGTATTTTCGATTTTTCAACTTAGGTCAAAACCAGCTCTCGGGCCGTTCTAGCATTTGGGCCAATTTTGGTAATTAGGCCCAAGGTGGATGAGAAATATTATTTCAAACATGATTTTTAGACAAAGATTATTTATTAAATATGATGTCTTAAGTGATAATATGTAAGAAGATAAGAGAGAGAAAATTTAGGAAGCTTGTCTTAAATTAAAACAAGATTAATGTGAGATAAATTAAAAGATAAATCTTCTTATTTATCCACATTAAAGACATGACACATGGGTTGCTATTTTCAAGGATTTTTATTTTAATTAAAGACTTAACAAAGTTCTAATGGGATAAGGATTGTTAAGTGTTTTAATGAACTAAAACTCTTATCTTTAAAAAACAGCGAAACCCTAGTTTTTACACATGAGAATTCGTCCCTGAAACACTCCAATTCAGCCGTGAGTTCCACCTAAAAATCAAGAGAGAATTTTAGGTTTTTTCTAAGAGAGACGTGAGGAAAAAGAGGATGGTCATAGGATTGATCAACTTGGTGCTCTTCATTCTGCAAGATTCTTATCCGATTTTGACAGTAAAGGTGATTCGATTTACTCTTTGTGCTAGTACACATTTATGCTAATCCATGTGTTAGTTTTGTAGAGGAATCACATCTCCTCGGTATCACCAAGGTCGTCTCAAAGTATTTTAAGGTGGTATTTTACTACTCTTTGGCTAAAGAACCCACGTCCAAGAATGAGAAGAAAGAAAAAGTAATTTTTTCTTTAAAGTTTATATTTTTTCATCTACTAGTTATTATCTAGGAATAAACGTATACATTTCTTGATATTTGATGAAGATCGTGACCATGAATATGATTGGGATAATCCCAAACGTGGCTCGATGGTTGCAACCAATAACTTGGGCAAAAAGGTCAGTCACGATCGTGACTGTGGGGAGTCACGAACGTGACCGAATATTGAAGCTCATCTCTCCCTCCAAAATGCCAGTCACGAACGTGATTAAATAGAGTCACAAAAGTGACTGGTATTCTGCCCAATTTTCCTCATTCTTAGCATTCTTATCCAACACACCTCAATGCACATTCAATCATTCATAACTATGCTCAACACACATAGTCCATCCTCAAACACCACATATTCAGCTCCTAGTGATTTCAAAAATCATTCACCACCAACAAGCATATCATTGGCCATTTCCACATAATCACACTACACACACAACATACCATTCAATCACTCAAAGTACAACACAAGCTATTTATAGCCACTCATTGATCATTAACCATCTCAAATCTCATCAAGGTCAAGCATACCAATTGGCCAAATCCATATACACTCTTAGCCACATTTCATTCATACACATTCTTATCTTCATAACTAAACAAGACCTGGCATCAATCACCCTACCCATCATCACAGCACCGTCAATTCATGATACATTAAAAACACCCCAATATGCAATATGATGAGTGAATATGCATGCCATCTAATGCAATCATTATTAATCACCCATGATCCTAGTTTTATTTCAATTTACGCCTGCACATGGCCATTACAGTGATGTTTGCAAAAGAGCCTCATCGGCCGGGAGTATGTGGTTATAAGAGAAAATGGATCCATGAATTTACACCCATACTTAGCCTGAAATTATGCTCGCACTTGGCCTGGCACACTCATACACAATCAAACATGCCGAGTCTTTTTCCACTGTGCTACGGTGTATACTACCCATACTTTTGTGCACTAAGCACCATGATTCTCTCCCAAGAGCTTTAACCACCCCCTCATTTTTGCTCACTAAGAGCCCCTTTATTTTCTTATTTCATTTAATTTGCTCCCTATGAGCGTCGTATAAATGAATGTCGTATGCGCCAACCATACAACTAAATCATGCATTCATCATCAGTTCATGCCATGTTATAACATCAAAGTGTTGAATTCAACCATCAAACTGTCCCAACACACCATCAATCCATTAAGCATAGCCAACGAATACAAACACACTAACGTTCATCCAATTCAATCACTCTTTGACAATCACTACAAATCAACAATCTTTCACATCAAATAAAACATACTTACTTAATTACTCATCCTCAATAACTAATTGTACAAGCAATATATATAATCAACACATTAACTAACACCCAAACCAAACATTTTTCAGTCAAGGAAACATACAAACAAGGGAAGTTGCGTTTATGTTACTTACCATTCCAAAAGCATCTGGCTGGTTGCTTGAGAGCCTCCCTCGTCGTGATTCGAATTTCCTATTATTGAAGTTATAAATTCACATCAACCAAATGTTCATATAATATATATATATATTATTGCACTAGGTTTATTCCTCTCCTCTTAACCCTCTCCTCTTTAATCACTAACCAAACTACCACCGTAAATTTCCTTTTCACCAACCACCATTAATGCTTAAACAAGTTAATCTAGCTGTAATGAAATGATCCTCACCTCCCATAACACTCTAGCTTATCTAGTTCACATTCCCCTCTTTTAACCTAACCAAGTTTCTACCATTTCTCTAATCTCCCTCATAATATAACACCCAACCAAATTAACACTCTAAATACTATC
>CANYCX011362139.1:0-13660 GCA_948193385.1 Breynia disticha f. nivosa | reverse complement strand
GTTTGTCGACACTGAGGTCAGATAGATATATATAGATATGTATATATATATATATATATGTATATATATATATATATCTGTATATATATATATGTATATATGTATATATATATATATATATATATATATATATGTATATATATATATGTATGTATATATATATATATATGTATATGTATATATATATATATATATATATGTATATATATATATATATATATATATATATACATGAGTGTGTTGGTTATTCTGGGTATAGCTTGATGTGCATCTTGCTATTGATAAGAGAACTTATATGTGTGAGAGATTGTGTTTTTGATTAAGATTGATTTCTAGATTAAATACATGTGGATTTTATGTGTATTCTAGGTTACAGTAGATGCACACAAATTGTACTGAAATGATACAGGCTTATGATGCATAGAACAAAGGGCGTATTAGATCAACACAAGGCCGAGGCCATGGTGTGTTGACTAACACGATCTGTTTTCTGGTTATTTATCTGATCTAGCTATAAACAGTTTATATAAAATACGAATATGTTTGAGAATATACCACAACATGACACGTACAGGCATCGAATTTGATGAATAGAAAGTAAATTTTTTTAATTATACGATATAAATAGTTAACATGAACAGAAATTATAAGATTAATAAGATAATAAGGTTAGGATGTTTTATTGCTCATGAGAATCGCTTCCCACCAGTTCCAAGTGTCCTTGTTCGACAACGAGGCAATGTAGCTCAACTTATGTTTCGGGGTGCACCGCAAGCGTTTGAGTATATGCTCGGTGTGTCGAAGCCATTCATTCGCCTCAATTGGGTCGGCAGTACTCGCAAATGACTTAGCGCCTTTCTTGCGCACCTCTCTAAAATTTTGTTCTATATTTATTCCTAATTGACCCCCTTGCCCTTGCATCATTCATTACATCATCTAAAAAATTGCATAAACGGGTGGTACGACAATGTTCGTTGGTTGCCCTTCGTACCTTCATTTAAAACTCTTTTAGTTCACAAAACATTGTGCAATGAAAACAGTTTTATGCACAGTCCGCATGGAATCTAATTTCTGTTCTAATACCACTAAATGTGAACCCCCAAAATTCTATTTGATTTTTTGATAAATAAATAAATTGACAAGCATATATTTTTTCATTTTAGGAAAAATAAATAAATCTTCACAAGGGAAAATACAAAAACCCCCAAAATGGATTCGCATTCAGCACTTAATGAATTATGTTTCAAAACATACGATAATGCGGAAAACATGGCAATGAGTTTACAAAATGTGGAATGTAAACTATACTATGACAAGTATGCATAGTTTTACAAATAATTTTTCCAAATGTCTAGAGCCGCCGAACTACTCATCGAATACCGAACTCCAAAAGTTGCCAAGATCTGCTACCAAGAATACCTACTTATGCTCTTCATACAACACATTTAAACCAACTAACATGAGTATAAAACTCTATAAGTATACCTACAACAAACTTACCCAGCTATGTAGTGTATAAGTACTCGTTTATTCTAAGAAGCTTAGTTGCATTATGGATAGAATTTATCTTCCTTTTTGCTTAGGTTCAAGTTGTGTTCTAAATTTCCAAGAAACATGGGGCATGCTGGTCAAGACGACCATCGTGCTTCATCACGGATAAAAATATTGACTGGCACAAGCCCGTGTGGAAACTCACGGGGGTCATGCCAGAGTTTTGGAAATCAAATAGTGTCTTAGCACAGTCCCTATGCTTTCTAGCACGATTTCCATTTGAGAAGTTTGGAACCATCCAGTAGACTAGCACAATGTCGTGCCAGTTAGCACTCTGGCCATACCGACCCTTTAAAACTACATATTTCAACACACTTAATTCATCTATTCAAAAAGTCATTTCATAACCACATATACACATCAAAATAAGTTTTAACAGTATTTAGATACAGTTTTCAGCAGTTCCTTATCTCATTCATCATTACCATCCAATTTACAACACAACTAATTCTACATGCGTAAACATAGGATAAAATTCTCAAAGTATATAAAACATTATACGCACTCATCATATACATGTACCAAATGCACAATTCTTCCATGTTCGCGTAATGTTAATGCGTACATATTCAAATGCACGCTCTTAGCCAATTCACTTTTCTTTTTCTTTTGAAAGCTCTCACTCTCTTTTCTTGGGTTTATCCCCTTTTTTTTCTTGAAAGCTCTCACTCTCTTTTTGGGTTTATTCCCTTTTTTTCGTTTTGAGAGCTCTAGCTCTCTTTTTAGGCTTATCCCCCTTATTGTTTTAAGAGCTCTCGCTCTCTTTTTTTTCTTTCTTTTTTTTCTTCCTCACCATGAATAGACACAATGAGTATGCCATACCATACATGACATGAATCAATCCAACATTATCCATACTATTTCAAGCGCAATCTATACCACATTATCCATAGAACACATATTATCATAATTCATCATTGAACCAACACAATATTCACATTACGAAGTTCATTTGCCATGAATCCCACACGCCAACTAAACACAATATCATGTAATTCTTTCAAGTTCTAATACCCCAAGCACAAGAAAACACATTTCAATTCATATTTCCCTTAAATACAATCAACATACATTTAACTGAATATGTTACCATACAAATACAATGTGACCCCCAAATTCGACTACCACTTTCTTCTTTGAATCATTTTTCTTATGCAAAAAGAAGTTATAAAATTTACATTGCATTAGTTTAAGTAAACTTATACAAAGTTTGCGAAGAAACACGCTTTAATAAGATTGAAGTGTACAAAATACATAGGGTTATTAAAAAAAAGGAACCGAAAAGATTCCATTTCAATGATAACCTAACAAAAGAATGTATGCACTATGACATATGCCAATACAAAGCTTTGTATGATATGATCAAATCATGCTAGTGAACAACGCACCTCAGTTCTTTAATCTTTCTATTTGCATCGGAGCACCGAAAAGCTTTACACCTTCACGTCCAAAATATCCCGTCAACTCCTTACCCACACGGCAGGCATACAACGCAGTGAGTCACGAGACTCAATAAGTAACACTTTCCAAAGTGGACAATCATCCTTATTTCATGTTATTCACTTTCATTTCAACTCATAATAAATACAAAATCTTAATCAATTTAATGTTACATCATCCATTAATTAAATCGTAATCAGACACTCGAACAAACTTAGTTTCCAAGTCATAAACCATACTTAAGCATCCTGAACTCAGAGACGCACACGTGATCAGGATTGACTACGCATTGTGGTAAGCAACGACGCGTTGTCGCTACCACACCGTGTAGTTCCGGTGCTAACAAACACGCGGTCATGGAAAAGTACACATGGTCGTAGCGAGCGCTCATACTTTGCTGCCAGCACGAGTGGATCTCTGGTTTCTGGCAGAAAATCAACAACAATACACACATTTCATCTAATATTTTCCTACCATAATTGATCGATTCAATTCAATCATCATCCAACAAAATTCATTTTAACAGCACATATAATCACATGCAATCAACCTATAATCATATAACCACCTTTCAACATACCATCTCATTGTAAAACTATTCCATTCCTAAACATATTAACTCACAACTTCCATAAGAACATAGCAATGTTTACACTCATATTTACATAGCATGGTTTCCACTGCATTCACAATTCATATCATAATTCACAAGCATAACAAGCTCATCCTTTTCATAATCTACCATTCATGGCATCAATTCCTTCATTTAAGCAACCAATCTAGTCGTTCAAGTACATACTCATGTAGACACAACAGATGCGACATAATGAATTCGAATGCATGACCCCTAATACATTTCTTAATGTGATCACTCATGATCCCATACTTTAATTTCAATCTACGCCCTTTCTTGGCCATTATTATTGACATTTGCAAATGGGCCTCGTCGGCCGGGAGTATTGGTTATAAAGGACTATAGATCCATATATTTTTTGCCCTTACTTGGCCTGAATTTTGCCCTTACTTGGTCTGGTACGCTCGGACACTCTAAAATGTACCGAGTCTTTCCACTGTGCCACGATATAGTATGTGATATATACTAACCATAATTACGCTCCCAAGAGCCATAACCACTCCCTCAATTTATGCTCACTATAAGTCATTATTTTGTTTCAACTTGCTCCCTATAAGCCCCATATACATGAATGTTATATGTATAAACCATGCAACCACAAACATGCATTTACCATTCACTCATGCCATGTTTTTCATTCAATGTTGAGTTCAATCCACTAACAATCTCAACACAACACCCATTCATTAATCGTAGTCAACAATATCACAAACAACCATATAAGCATAAAACACAATCAACACATTATATATCACAAGTAACCAATCTAGGTATAAGTTGCATTCATGTTACTTACCTTACAATAATCGTCTAACGGCTCGGATGGGAACCTCCCTCACCGTGATTCTGATTCCCTATTAAACAAATTATGATTTTATATTAATCTCATGTGCATGAAGCTATGCAAAGATGAATGATTAACAACGTTCTTATGCATATGTGTTAAATAGTTCAATTCCTCTTTCTTTTCTCTCTCTCCCATTAATGTTCTTCCTAACTATAGCATTTAATTCTTCTTACCCACCATCATTAATGCTTTCCACGAATTCATTTAGGTATAGTTTTACAATTCCTACCATCCAATAAATGCTAGATTACTAATTCCTAAGACTTTCCTTTCAAAACCCTAAACATCTTCCTACCCTTATTCCAATCTCTCTCATCATCCAACACCCAAATAAATTGACATTTAAAACACTATCAGTAGACCCCAAAGAAGCTTACCTAAACGACGAAACACATAAATGAACTCTGGTCTAGAAAACCCAAACTCGTCACTTTGTAGGGGTTGCTTTCTAACGCCGATTTTGGACACCTAAATCACGATTTAACACAAAAGATGGTTACTATTAGTAGTATACATGTTAAGCTTTCCAACGAGCTATCATTTGCTCAAACCGGAGCTCAAACGAAAGAGATATGAGGTCGGAAAGTTAAGGTTAGGAAGAAAAACGGAATTATCAAGATCACATAAGAAAAGCTTACCAAAATTCGCTCACCAACCGATTTCAAAACCCCCGAATGGTAGGGTTTCGTGAGGAATGATGGTGGCAAGGGTTTTTAACTTTGGAGAGAGAGTATGGAGAGGAAAAGTGTAGAGAGATATGTGTATGTGGGAAGAAGAAATAACATTTAGGATTTATAAAGTTAATCGGTTTGGACGGTTATGCCCTTTTGGCTATTTACTTCATAATCTTCTTTCCACTCGGTTTAACTAGTCCCGATTCTTATTTCCTTTAAATTTATAATTATTTTACCCTAGCTCTCAAGTCTTTCCACCGACTTAGTATTCAAAACATTTTGCAAAAAATTTATTCCCATTTTTCCAGGCATTTCTTTAAAATTTTAATTAAATGGAAATTTTTAGGATGTTACAGATGAGGTAGTCTCCTATCTCAATGGTAGCAACTCATTCTCCATTCCCCATATGGAGGACCACTTCATTCTTCCTAAGTACCCTTTCTTTCTTAACATCTACACATTTGATCGAATGTGAGATTCACAATCGGTATCCAATACCCAAGTGGTAGAAAAAGAAGGTTAACTTCTATAACAAACACTTCATCTCCCCTACTATTGAGGTTTGGCTTGAATTGTGCCTTAGAATCACTCCCACTAGGTCTAAGAAGTTCTACGGTTTTTTCATGCCTACTTTCTTTCCTTGTTTCTTTTCAAGAACAGATCGCAAAGATACACTATTCATTCAATCATTTTGTGTCATAATTCAACCTACAGAATAAAGATCAGTTCGATTAGATGAGGTCTTTACAATAGTCTCTCAACCAATTAATATCCCTCTAAATAATTCGTTTGTGATTGTTGTGGGCCAATATTCACTTTTTGCAATAACATTCTAACTAAGTTGTGCCTGTAAGCCTAGAGTTTAAAGATACTTAGGTAGGAAAACATTCAATCATATGAAATATATGACTCTTGGATCCAATGGGCCAACCTTAAATGTTAAACACAAAAACCCATTTTATGTTGCCTAGGTCTGGCCATACCATTCCACGTTAAGTCATACCCACATTCACAACCAACGCTTCACAGAAAAAGAAGGGCGTAACTAGGACTCCTTGCGTACGTGATCGACGCTTAATGTTCTATACGTGTTTCGAATCAGAAAGGCAACATTATGACTTACTATTTTTAGGGATTCATTTTAATTACGGATTACATGGCAAATGCTTTGTCATTTATACATACATAGCATATATGACGTGCATAATTTAAACGTGACAAAAAAACTTAAAACTAAAAGACCTATACTATTACATATAGCCTTCGAGTTTGGGTTTCTCCACTTTGATGAGCTTCATACTCCTTCTTGGCTTATTACAAAGTCTTCAAATCTTCTTCTATACTAAGAAATTTAAAACTTTTACTATAACCCTTAATTGCATACAAACCGTATTTAAAATTACAAAATCTAGGGCCCATGAATGCACTACGTAAATTCATTCATCACATTCAAAATACATAAAAATCTGCACCATTCATGATCAAATAAAGTCCAATTTTAACTTAATTGTCAAGCCCATTAAGAAAATCGGGTTTGTGGGATAAATAAGATTAAACCCTGTGACGAGCTTAGACCGAGGCCCAATAGGCTCATCGAATGAACCATCTCCTAAAATGTGAACTCCAATTTTAGAAATCTCATTTCCGAATAAATGCCGATTTTTGGAAACCATTTTTTTAAAATAGAAAAGTATAAGTGAGAAAACAGTAGGAATATAATTCCCAAAATCATTTAACAAAGACCAAGGTTTGCCTTACACCAAATAAGAGTTCGATATGTGAAAGCAATGGAAAACATTTACATGTGATGTTTAGATCTGACAAAACGGGTTCACGGGTCGGGTTCGGGTCGGGTTGACATGACCCATTAACACGATTATGCTAAACCTGAACCCGACCCGTTTAATAAACGGGTCAAGAATCAAAACCCGAACCCGACCCGTTTATTAAACGGGTAACCCGACCCGTTTATTAAACCGGTAACCCGACCCGACCCGCTTTGACACGATTATTAAATGGGTTGATGGGTTGATCCATTAATCCGACCCATCTAACCCGATTATTAAATAGGTTATATTTATTATGTTTATATTTTTAAAATTATATTTTGTATATATTATAAATATTTTATTTTTAAAAAATATTTAACGGGTTATAATGGGTTGTATTCGGATTGTGTCGGGTTTACCTGTTTAACAAAAGTTTAAACGAGTCATAAACGGGTCAACCCTTTTACGACCCGAACCCATTTAAGCAAACCCAAACCCACTTAACTTCGTGTCGGGTCCTGTCGGGTCCTGTCGGGTTATCGGGTCGGGTCAGTTTTTGCCAGGTCTAATGATGTTTGTAAATCCCATCTATACTAAAACCGTATAGGCATACAACACAAATATAACTCAAAAACATGGGAGCTCGACCTTCTTCAGTATCACACCGCTTAGCCTTGCCGATCACGTAGTCCCGTCACTGATGCTTGTCACTCTGCACAACATTCAACACATGCAAAGGTGAGTATATAAAATACTCAGTAAGTGCAACCCTAGTATTGTTAAGATGTGGTGCAGGGGAACCTTTGGCTAACACGTGTGTGCTCGTGGATCACAATGTCGTATTCGCGCCTAAATTACCTAATGGCTCGCCATTGCCATGCCACAAACAATCATTTTAAGTGTTTTATGTACTAGGGAATCATCCTAGATCAATTCCTCACTCTATATATTCATTAGTACGTTATTCGGGCTAAAACTAGGTTCCTGGACCACATTAACGTATGTTTAACCTGGCCCTAACGTACGTTATTCATTAGAAACTTTTCACAAATTTCAGGCAAGAATAACTTATGCCAAGATTTCACTTAACATACATTACACTCAATTAACATACGTTATTGTCACAAATAACATACGTTAATGAGTTTCAGGGCATTCTGCCCACATTTTAACTTAATCCGAAACTTAAGCATTTCTTACACCATTCATACATACCAAACCAAGTATCATAGCCTTTTATTCAACCATTTCTTACCTCTTAAAACCACACACAACATTCTTGAATCAAACAACTCAAATATAAACACAATCATGTACATCATCACATACATTCCTTTCATTTTCAAATTACTTACAATCCAATTCCATAACCATACATCTCATACCATTCCTCTTAGGTTCTTATTAAACCATTTCATGCATTCTTAAGCCCAACACTATATAGACATACATTAATCATTTATTTTGTCTCTTAATCTATTTCATATTCTTCATAACACAACAAAAGCATATAATTCATCATATCCTTGTCATGATCAATTTCAACCAATTCCTACAACTCTTCCCACTCATACATAAAACAATTCAACATATGCACACGCGTACCTCATTTTATTCACAAACGCACATCACATTCCTCATTGTTCACATCAATCACCCAAAATGCAACTTCACATAATCCATATCACTCATTTAATAACACATCTCTTGCTCAAACACAAGTCAAAACTCCTATCATAACCAACACAATTCATTCATAAAATTCATACAAGAACCCATATCATCCAATCACAAGTCATGATCATATCACAACCATAAGCTGTACACATTCTTTTCCATGCAACCAATATCATGTCATGATGCAATGAATGAATGCATATGTAATCCTATTGCATTTACACACACATATGTTGTGCTCTAGAGCCTTAAACTTTGCAAGAGAGAGACTCCACTCGATCTCTGTGAATTGTGGGCAAAAACCCCTTTTCACAATGTACGAGAGACTCCACTCTCTTCTCAACACAATTGGGCTAATCCCCCATTTTTTTCTTTTCTTCGGGCATAGCCCGACATCAAGCTCTCGCTCGGCATAAACATTAGGGATAAATCCCTCTTAAATGTAACAACAAGAGTTGTGTTCTCAAATCTTAGGCTAATCCCCTTTTATTTCATGTGGAAGACCAACACGCTTTCCCTTTTCACATGTGAGCCATAAGCTCTTTTTTCATCTCAATACATGAACATACAAAGTGCTCATGCCAATACAATAATGGTATGTGTGAATGCAACTCCATGCATTTCCTAATCTCATCTCAAACTTTCACAATATCTCATGCACATGAATGTTCTGCAACAATCATCCATATCACAACATAATCCAACATTCTCGTACGGCCAACTCGTGGCATAAACCAAATGTACATCATATGTAACTCATAGGAGTTCACCACCATAATCATAAAGGAACATTCACAACATGCACATGGATGCTCAAACATAATTCATTATAAGCTTCATGCTTATATTCATACACATTTATCACATCATTCATAAAATGCCAACTTGTGGTAAGAAACAACCACCACAAGTCACAAGCCATACATATCAAGTTTATTCCATCACTTGCATAAACACATCTCTTTTCATACGTACTTACTTTTAAGCAACTTACCAATTACGTTCAATTTCACTAACAACACTTACATAGTGTCTTATCATCATCATTAACAATCAAAAACAAGTAAACACACACCAATCATAACTCGCGAAATTCCAAGAAAACCATACAAGACATAAGTCTCTTTATACAACTTACTTACACTCAAACCAATCTTACAACATTGATCAAACCATAAAGATAACATTTTCATAACACTTTACTATTATCTTTTAGCATTCACAATATGCCAATCACAATCCACACACTTTCCAAGCAATCCATACTAATTTCCAAAGAATCACATAAAGGCATAAGCAATTCAAGTCTTTCTTTTAGCTTCTTTTCATTGCCATTTCATCAAAAGAAAATATTTATCACATAAGCTTAACCATACAAAGGCAAGCATACAATAGTAAGCATTAAAGAACACTTACCTTGACTTCCCACGGACTCGATTAGGCACTAATCTCCGATTCGGGTTCCATTTGTCGCCTCCTACCCAAATTGTAACACATTTCACATCATATACATCATCATACACTTAATTTCTCAATTACTCTTCCATTTACACAAAATCCTTAAATTTCCCACAAACCCTAAATTCTTCAATCTCCCGAAATCTACCATTTTTCCGTTAAATGTTTATGGATTCATAAACTACTATGAAAACCAACAAAATCCTACCAAATGTACCATATTTCACACAGATTTTAGCCTTAAATCAAAAAATCTTACCTTTCCTCTCACTTGGCTTTAAACCCTAATGTAGAGAAATCGGATGGAGGAATCGTGTTGATGTTAATCTGCTAAAATCATCAAGTTTGTAGGATGTTTTGGTGTTTGGGAGACCTTGGATTGGTGATTTAGGTGTGGGAAGGTGTTTGGGAGGTTTGGGATATGTTTTTCGCCCGAATGAGGCTGTTTCTGCCCTTTTAATGAAATGTATGTTTATTTCAAAATTAGCGTACGTTAATAAAAATGCAGTTCTAAAAAAACAGGGAAGAATAATGTACGTTATTCTTCTAAAAAAATATACGTTATTCATTCTGCAACAAGAATAATGTATGTTATTGAATAAATAACATACGTTAGTCTTGATTTCTAGCTCTTTTTTTCGTTCCCGACTCTCTTTCGATCCTCGAAATATATATTGCCATATACCCTTTCTTCCCACTTCAATTAAACATTATTCCAACCTATATTGGACAATTTTCCAACAATCAAATGGTCATTTTTTTGGGGCGTTACATAAAAACCCTAACAAATGCTAGACGCTCTTGCTCTTTTAGAACACTTTAGCGAATTTTCAATTTTGCTAATTTTAATAGTATGTCATAAAAACACCATAAACATAAAAATTTTATATAATATGCAACATGAATCAAGCACTTAAAACATGTTAAAAATATTATAAATCACGTGCATGTACAAACATAAAACATTCAAGAACCAACTTTGTACAAACATATCAATCAATGCACATACTTGCATCAACACATGCCATAATGACTAAAATGATCTTATGTGCCATTAGTTAATGTTAATGCACACTATAAACAATATTTTATCATCTATATCAAATCTACCCAAGAATGATTTTTACCATTTTTAATCATATAGAACACAACTTCTTGACTTAAAACATGTTTCAATCAATTCTAGGCTTATTCAATTAATCGACTAGGTGATTATGTTAATGGATCAATTCAACATTATAATCATAATGACTAGGCCTATTTATCAAACTTAATAAATGTCCAAACCTTTAATTAATCATGTTTTAACACCAATTAATGATCCTAACCATGTTTTACATCTCATTAATACAAACTAATACGTAAAAATCATGATCATTCAAAAATTAGGTTAACTATGTTCATCTCAGGATTCAGCCATGACAAGAATTTCATGCCAGCCAAAAAAGTTTTAATTAGTACCTTTGGTCAGTTAATTATCATCTTTAATGATCCAAATAGGCATAAAAACATGATTACATGATCAAATAACACCAAACATTAAAAACAGAAATTTTCAGTGTGCATATTGATAAACACTCTTTCATACATATTTTGAAACCATAAATATTATAATTTTGACATATATTCTGAGTTTTTATCATTAAAAACAGTTTATTTATCTCTTGTTTGATCATTTGCATGTTAGTTAATGACTCCGTACGACTTATGGACGAAATTTACACAAAACGGAGTTCAATAGACAAGTTTGGAGGAGTTTGTCAAATTACAAGGATATGGTCGTGCCAGTGTAATATTCCACGGTCACTGTTCATCCTATGTAATTGGACAAAGTTGCAAAATTTTTGGTATTTTCATGCGAGAAAAGAAGAAAAGGGAGTTTGAGTGATACACAATCATTCTAGCCACAAAACTCTTTTCCCTATCATTCTCTCATGATCATCCATCATTCCACCACCAATTTTAGAGAGAGAAACCTAATTTTCTATAGGCAAGCAGTGAAGAAGACGAGTTGGGAGAAAGAGCGGAGAAGATTAAGGAGTAGACGGCTCATCTAGAGCGAAATCATTATGGTCTTCTCTGCAGTTAACCAGTTATTTTCTATCTTTTCTGTTATTTTTTATTAACCATGAATTAAATCTCTTAGACACTTAGGTTGAGATGAACCATTGTTTGTTTAATTAGTTTTTGAATTTTTAGTTTTTATTATTGAGTTGTTTATTGACTGACATTTAATTATTAATTATTTTGCCATTGTTGATTGCTTGAATGTGCGCTTGTAATTAGCATATTGATTTGTATAGGGCTAATCAAAAGATTGAATATATGATAGATTACTCATAATTAAAAGGAGTTGAATGCAAATTTAGAGATAGATTGACGTAAATCCTCTGAATTAAGGTCAAACTTAATAAAGTAATTCACATGAAGTTAATGCTGTGTTAATTAATTTAATTTAGAAAGAGATTTAAGGTTAAGTTAGTTAATATTAGACGTTAATTACCTCAAGAGAGGGATTAATATAATTAAGGAATTTTCACGGTCTAGTCACAAACACAACAATAAATCTTATTCCAATTGATAGTAAATAACTTTGGGGATTCGAGAAGTGTTACCTTTAGTAATTGGTTTAATCTGTTGTTTTTATTTCTGTTAATTTAAATTGGTATTTTAATTCTTAGTTTAAGTAGTTTTAATTATTTTCACTGTATTTGGTAGGCTAAATAATTGTTAATAGTGAGTAGCTAGTAATCTGTATCAGTGGGATCGACATTTGGGGCTCTTAAAGCCATTTATTGCACTGATAGATACATTTGCATTTTGGTAACATAGGATAGACGACTATCAAGTATTTGACGCTGTTGTCGGGGATAGGTATTGATAAGGATAATTATACACATCTATTCGACTCATATCATAGCGTGTTTTCGTTATATTTTGATAGATAAAATGCACAAATTTTAGAGTTTTCTTATGTTTATGTTGTTATCTAGGTACGCTTGAAAATGCGGGAAATTCGCAATAATTTGACGGAAAATCGTGAAATTATGTATTTTAGTGGAATTGGAATTGGTGTGGATAGAACACAAGTCTCAATCGAGGCATGTTGCAACTCGATCGAGACTCGAGTGAAGTAAAGGAAAGAAGCTTAGTATCGATCGAGACTCATCAAGCCTCAATCGAGACTCGGCTAAGACACCAAGTAGAACACAAGTCTCGTTCGAGACTCACCAAGTCTCGATCGAGACTTGGTCTGAACAATCAGATGGCATGGGCAGAAGGCTCGTCTCGATCGAGCTTATCCAAGCCTCGATCGAGACTTGATCAGATTTGAACAGTAGCTAAAGCAGAAGACTCGTCTCGATCGAGTTTTGCCAAGCCTCGATTGAGACTCTACTCGGGTGAACAGTTAGACAAATCAGAAGGCTCGTCTCGATCGAGCTTTGGAAAGCCTCGATCGAGACTCAATTCAGCTCAACAGATAATCAAAACAGAAGGTATGTCTCGATCGAGGTCGAGTCAGTCTCGATCGAGACATGCCCCAGATCCAGCAGACTTTTTCTTCTTTATTTAAATGGATAAAGCAGGGACAAGTCAACAAAGTTAAGTG
>CANYCX011361813.1:0-16702 GCA_948193385.1 Breynia disticha f. nivosa | reverse complement strand
TATACTCTTGAGTATAGGGTATAGTTTAAAGATGAAATGGATCAAAATTGAATGATTGAAGTTAGTTGATTAGTGAGCAAGATTGTAGGAAACATGATGAAGCTGTAGAATTTGGTTAAGGCTGAATTTAGTATATTGAGTATGGTTAATGTGAATTACAGCCTTATGATATTGTTGTACAGGAGGAGGATCTGTACGACGATTGGATCAAGGTTAGCGCTGACGCCGACTTTGTAGATTGGTTTAGGTAAGGGTTTTTACGTTAAATTGTAAAAAGGGGTTTAAGTACTAATCTTAAGATCGTAGTTATGCTAGGTGTTTGTAATTGATGTGATCTATTCATATGTTTTTTCCATATTTTATTGTCGTGTGCATAAAATGGATTAATAGAAGCATAATATGAGCTGTGTACGCAAAGGATCCTGTGTGGATGATTATGCTCTGTGTGAGCTGTGTTGTGTGCCTTTTGATGTGCTTATTGTATACATATTTATACTTGTTTCATAAGCATATGTGTGACACAATATCCTATGTGGATAAAAGGGTATTGCTGTGTGCTGTCCTGGATTTACTGTGTGTTATCCGAACTTACAAGTTTTGTGCTTCGAGCTGTATGCTCAGGCTATATGTCGTTCCTCTACTGTGTGCTATAGAGGATTTCCATTTACTGTGTGCTATGGAGAAACAAAACTCGGGTACATCCTGTGTGGATATGCATAAGCATTTCATTCATTTATATTCTTATCTATGTGATATTGATAGCCTGTGTGGTTAATGATCTGTTTGATCGATATGTTATTGTGTGCTGAATTCTTATTCTGTGTGAATAAGGAATGCTCTGTGCATAATTTGAATTGGTATACTTATATGATGTAAGCTTGGTGCTTATTAGGCCATATTTGGTTTTGATATTCTAAGTGCTTAAACTAGTGAATTCTGTATGAAATTGATACGGAACTGACCTATAAGATTAAAGGAACAAAGGTATAGATTGCTATGTACTAAATTGCCTTAAATAAAAAATGATATAGGCATTTCCAAAGTTCAGCACGCCCTCGTGTTGAACAACACGCTATCGTGCTGATGAATGATCTGGAAAATGATGTGAGCACGACATTGTGTTCAACAGAACACAACCTGTGTTACTTGGAAATAGTAGAGTTGAGCACGAAGCGTGTTGAATGAAGTACATCGTGTTGGCAAAAATTTATGCATGAACATGACCTCGTGTGTCATGAGCACAACCCGTGCTGTTATTAAATTTCCTGCACTTCATTTAATTACAATCTGTTATTCCTTACTGAGTTATATACTCACCCCTCTGATTATTTAAATGTTGTACAGATCGTAGGTAGCTACTGACCAGACGTGGCATTGTTGTGATCATTGATATAGTGTTGATATTTTTGAGGTCTGGGTCCGGAGGTCAGTTTTGATTTGTACATATTGTACATGTTACGTATATATATATATATATATTCTAGTTTGAATTTGTTTTTCAAACTTAATTATGCTTCTGCGTGTGTAAAACAATTTTTGGGGCCCGAGAGGTTTTCTTATATATATATATATACTTTTCTCTCTCCTCATATATTTAATAATTATTTTGAAAAATGGGACAATTATAGTTTTAAAATTTGATCTCCACAAATGGTCAGTTTTGTTACTGAGATATATAAAATGGCTAGAGGCCTTTTTTTGCAACTTATTTGTATGCTTTCATTGGTCAGAAACTTACTGCACCATATGTTGCTTGAACATTAAAATGACTAGAGACCAATTTTGTGAAGGTTTCTTTAACAGTGCTGGTAGTCAAAGGCTTAAACTGAAATTGTTCTTGCTTGACTGAAATGGCTCGAGGCCTATTTCTTTACGCAGGTCTGGTTGTAGCAAGTCATTGACGTAAGTAATTTCTGATTCAGCTTCTGTTCTTAAATTTCTTTCTTCTAGAGAATCTTTTACTTGTAGCCTGACATCTTCCATCTTTGCAGGACTGCTTCTAGATCTTCCAACTCCATTTTATTTTCTTTCATTGACGGTGTATCTTCATAAATTTATTAAACTCCAGGGACCTCTAGCTCACAATGTTCCTTGGACTACTACGGTTTTGTGGAAAAATAGGTAAGCGCAACTTCTTTCGACTTCTTTTTTTATTGTCATCTTTATTCATTTGGATTTCCAAAGGATGAGTCTGCCTTGTTTGGATATCGCCATAGCCCTTCCTTTGGCAAAGGTGAAAGTGGTAGGTTTTCCATTTCTATCCTCTCCTTAGAATGTTATTGGTTGTGTGTCACCATGGTAGAAACACACATCTACTAAATTGACCTCCCTCCTTAATGGGTTTGTGTCGGCTTTAACTTTTCCACTTGTTCGTCATTCCAGAATAAAAGATATTGGTGGAGCGTGGAAGGAACGCACAGATTGGCATGAATCCAATCTCGCAGTAGAATTAATGACAAAGAAGGCAGAATTGAAAATTTTGCTGTCGACACCAATTTGCAAAGGGATCATGCCCAAGGTCTTGGCCCCATCACCTGTCACAGCAGTCACAACCACGTTAGTATTTATTATATCTTCAACACTCTTACCTATGTTTGACAAAGTCTTCCATGGAATGACATTGATGGCTGAACCATTGTCTACCAACACTTTGTCAAGAGGCTTTCCATTGACATCTTATATATAGAGGTTTGGTGTGGTTCGCCTCTGATGGGATCCCAAAAGCCAAAGGTTTGTCAGTTTCTTCCAATGGTTTATCTTCTAAGCAAAACTGCCCCCTAGTTTTGCTTTCTTGGACAACCTCAAACATATTTTTGAGAGAATCTTCACCTGACTTATCTCCTTGATCATCTTCCCTCGTATCATGGACTGTGATGTTTGTTTTGGCCACTGACAGTCTAACTTTTCCATTGGCATCCCTTTTCTCCTTTGACAAAAACTTTACTGACTTTATAAAATTGTCTTTCCACCTGTTCACTTACAGTTTGGCTAGTTTGCCTTTGTCTCCTTTCGTGAAACTAGCAGGAAACACCAAAGATACCATACCCACATAAAAAATAGGTAAGTCTCCTACCTGAAAGCTACTTACCACTGGTTAGGCATGTGTTTCTTTTTCTCCTTTGCTGCTACTGTCCACTGACTCTGCATAGTCAGTGGCCCTTCGACGAAACTTACTGTGATGTATTTTGACAACATTATCAGTCAACACCTAATCCATAATGGCTGAGTCTTGGCCTATTTCTCTATTAATGCTTCTTGGTGGACAAGGAACCTCTCCTTTTATCTTGTAATCTATAAGTCTAGTTGTTGACTTTCCTCTGCCAAACGCAAGGCTAGTTGTTTGCACTGCTCTCACCTTTTTTGAGTTCGAGTCTTTCTTTCCATTGACCTTCGATCTCGCACCACTACCCATCTCTCTGCTTCCTTTGGCACTGGTGGTTTGACAAGACGAGGTCTGTGACGAGATGTTTCTCTAGCCAAAGGTACTGTTCTTTGCCTTGGCACATCTTCCTTTCTCATCCAAACTTTATTAATCCTGCCCTCAAGCCTCAGAGCAGTTTCTCTCTGTCTCCTTTGTCGACTTTCATTGAGCCAGTCCCTCAATTCAAGGGCAGCTACATTTACAGAGCCTGCCCCTTTGGGAAAAAGACCCTTGTCCACCAACATAGTCTCCTTTGGGAATTTGTGATCTCCTTATTGATGCGCTCTTGTATGATATTCTTAAATTCCCAACATGCATTCGTGGCATGAGTCCACTTTTTGTGGAACTTGCAGTAGTTTTTTCCATTATGCTCTTCCTTTGTCGGTAAGCTATGACTCTTTACAAACTTAGAAAATGCTCCTGCAGTAGAAAATCAAAAGTCTCTCCTATCTTAGTAACATCGAAGGTATATTGAGAATTCCTCTTGCCACCTCCTTTGATGTTAGAACCAGAGCTTTGTTTGACAAGTTTTGTGCAGGTAATATTCCCTTTACTTGCCACTGCTGCTGCAACCACTTCCACTCTAGGAATTTCTGGCACATCCACTAAGTGAACCTTATGGAAATAACTGCCCATAGTTTGCTTCTTTCTGGCTGTGTCTTCTAAAAACAACTCTTCATACTCTGTAACTTTAATCGTCATTTCATAAAATTGCGGAAGTCCATCCCTTGGAATTTCTTACGCAACGCAAAGTCCAACCCCCGTTGCGCCATTTTCACGAACTCGATTTCTGGAATGAGCAGCCTGCACTTGTTTCTCATTGTTTTGAACTTGGCTATAAAATTGTGTGCCCTTTCTCCAGGAGCTTGGGTTAGTCTAGACATATCTGCTATACTTACCTATGGCTCACTTCTAAAGAATTGAGCATGAAAAAGCTTTTGCATATCTGGCCAACTAAAAATAGAATCTGTAACGCCCCGAAAATTTTCCATTTTATGTTGAATAGGTCTAATTCAATGTTGATTTATGTTTAATTCATGTGGAATAATGTTTAAATGAAGTGGGAAGAAAGTGTATATGGATATATGTATGCCGAGGATCAAAGGAAGGTCAGAAATCAAAGATGTAGCTGTGTGGGAGCCATTAACGTACGTTAATTGCATGGTTAACATACGTTAACCTGGGTTTAGGTTGAATAATGTACGTTTGTTGAGGAATAACATTCTTTGCTGCTTGCCCATAATTTGCATTTTGACTAACGTACGTTAATTTCAAAATAAACATACATTAACGAGAGTCTGGACATGTCATTAAAAAGTCGAGAACAGCCATAACTGGGGGAAAAACACCCCTACACTCTCCAAACTCTCTCCCAATTTCCTAAACACATTCCTAAGCCTTCCCAAACACCAAACCTACCTACAAACACCTCGACTTCAACGGATTAATAACAAATCTGCCCCTCTCATCAGAATCTTTCACATTAGGGTTTTGGAGGAAAGAGGAGGTAAGGTAACTCTTGATTCTAAGCTGGAATTTGAGTAAAAATATGTGCATTTGTTAGGGTTTTGCTGGGTTTTCTTAGTAGTTCATGATTCCATAAACCTTTAACCTAAAAACACAAGAAGAATGATATGCTTGAATGTCCATTGTGTGGGAATTTATAAAAGTTGTTTGGATGTGATTTGTATGCTTCAAATGTGCCCTTGAGAATGTTATGTTTGTATGGTACTTAATTGGTTTATAAGGAAGATGTATGAGTTGAGCTTGGTATGTTGAAATGTGTTAAGAAAGAGATGAACTAATATATGACTTACTTGTTTTGTGAAATGATCTACGAGGATGGATTGGATGATGTGTTGTGTTGAATGAAAATCTAAAATGATGCTTGTGTGTAATATGTCCCTCTGAGGGAAGAGTGAATATGCATGTGCACATTACGAGTGTTTTGGTTTTGGTTATGGTGATGAACTCGTAAGAGTTACTAATGATGTACGTGATGATTGATGCCACGAGATGGCTTTGTGAAAATGTGTGCATATTCATGCTAATATGAGAATATTAAATGTATGGTGTGTATCCATTAAGTGCATATGGTATGAGTGGAAATTATGTATGGCTTAAGAATGCATGACTTGCATTCATTAATGATGTAATTGTGTATGGATTTGGAATGCATGATTGACATTCATTCATGACATTGAGAACATTTGCATGAGCACATTTGTATGTTCATGCCTTGAATGAGAAAAATGGGGTAATTGCCCAAAAAGAAAAAGAAAATGGGGGTTATTGCCCGAATTTGAGAACACAAGGGCGAGTGTCTCTTGGTGTTATGTTTGAGAGGGGAAAGTCCCCTAGTGCTATTTGATGATGAACGAGAGTTCGATGCCGAGCGAGAGCTCGAAGGGAAAAGAGCTCGACTTATGTGTAAAAAAGGGGGTTTTAGCCCAAATTTGAGAATACAAGAGCGAGTGTCTCTTGATGTTACATTTGAGAGGGATGTGTCCCTAGTGTTTATGCTGAGCGAGAGATCAATGGAAAAAGCAGGTGAAAGCTCGACTTATGTGTAAAGAGGGTTTGGTGACCATATGCACCAATGAGAGTGGACTCTCTCATGATTTGAGACAGCAAAGATCGAGTGGAGTCTCTCTCTAACTGTGGATGAGGCTCCGGAGCACATCATCTATGTGTGGAAGCATTAGCATTACATATGCATTCATTCATGACATCATAACATGACATCAGTTGCGTGAAAATGAATGTGTATGGTTTATGATTATGAGAAGAGCATGAATTGTGTTTGTTATGATATGGACTCTTGTCGGGTTATATGTTTATATGTCGAACTATATGAGTTGTGGGACATAATGTGAGCTTGTATGCTTTGTGATGAAATGAGGTAAGTGTTCATGAATATGGTGATGATGGGAATGATAACATGACCTAGCTATTCTATGTTTGTATGTTAAGGTGTGGTGGATGTTTGATCGATAGATATGAGGTGTTGTTGTATGCTTAAAGTGTAAATAAACATAAACTAAATGGTTTGACTGCTTGTATGTAGATTGTGTTGTATTTGAAGTATGAAGTTATGTATGCACTATGGGAAAGGATAAATGATGTGTAATATGGATGCTTATGATGGTATGATTTGATCTTGATAATGTATGTTTAAGCATGTGCTTAATGGTTATTTATTGTGATGGATGTATAAGTGTTTAGAAAGCTTGGCTTGCTATGCTTAAGCTTGAGCGAAATGTGTTGCTAGGGAAATGACTTAGAATTTTTGGACAGATTGCTGCTGGAATGGATTAACGTATGTTACTATAGCCAATAACGTACGTTATCTATATAAACCTACGTTAATCTGTGTATAACCTACGTTATTCATACCTTGAAAAATACTGAAGCATAACGTACGCTAGTGAAGATGTAAACCTAAGTTATTTTGTCCAGAAAACTTGATTTTGGCCTTAATAACATACTAATACATATCTAAAGTATCCTAATGATTCAGGATGATATCCTTAGTGAATGAACACTTAAAATGATTGTTGTGGCATGGCTATGGTGAGCCATTAGGGGACTTAGGTGCGAACACGGCTTAGTACTCCATACGTACACCCGTGTTGACCGAAGGTTCCCCTGCACCCCAACTTAATAACACCAAGGGGTATTTTGAATACTCATCCGTGTTTTACTGAATGTGTGTAGAATGACAGGTACCAGGGACGAGACAAATTTTCAGCAGGACTAGTGGTGCGATACTGAGGAAGGTCGAGCTCCTAGGGTTTTGATTATGTTGGTTTTTTTATGCTTATAAAACTTTACTATTGACTAGAATTAAAACATGGCAAGTAATGTGATTTCCTTTGCTTCCATGTTTTGATTCATATTATGTGTGGCCATCATTGGTCTTTGTGAAATGATTTGTAAACTTTATTTATAATATTTTTCTCTCTCATCCTTAATCGTTTTAAAAAAAAGAAAACGGTGCTAAATTTGGAAATTATTCGAAAATGAGTTTTACAGAAATTGGCATCACATTTAGTGGTATCAGAGCGGGCATTAGATTCCCTGCGGACTGTGCCAGAAAAATGTTTTCATTGCATTCTTGTGTGTGAAACTAAGGTTTTGAAAATGGTTATTTCTATAGGATGGAGCCAGTCGACCATGTATCGCACGATGCTGTCGGGTCCCGAGAGTTTGTACTGGGGCAGAGATCCGGGCCAGGGCACGGTGAGCAGCAGACACATGCTGCTATTCCACCTTTTGATTGCCCTCATGCTCATTTCTACGAAATGATGCAAAGAATGATAAGAGAACAAGGGGATCAATTGAGAATTAACTTAGAAAGGAACTTTAGTGAGGTGCGCAGACACGACGCAAAGTCTTTTTGGGGCACCATAGATGCGACTGAAGCGGAGCATTGGCTCCAGGATACAGAACAGATTCTCTATCGGTTGCAGTGTACTCCAGAACAGAAGCTCAGGTACACCACCTTGCTTCTAGAGAGGGATGCATGGTATTGGTGGGAGGCAATTCTCGGAAGTCAGCAGGAACCACTTACCTTTACTTGGGAAGATTTTAAGAGGGAGTTTACGAACAAGTACGCCCCTTCTTTGTGTGAGAGATCAGAGGGAGATAATTCTATCATAGAGGATAGAGAAAGCGGATCTAGTCCCTCTAGGGATTTTACAAGAGGAAGAGGATGTGTGAGAGGAGACTCCAAAAAGAAAAGGGGGACAATTTGTGGGGTACTTTACTACTAGGCACCATTTTTGTGAAATCTATGAAAGTTATATGGAAAATGCGTTGTTGGTTATGTGCTTGAAGTGGAAAATGTTTTTGGATTGCTTGAAATTGGTGTTAGTAAGTGCGCTTTGACACGTATTATAATAGATTATGCCTTATGGTTGATCATATGTAATGAATTTGCTTGTTTGGTGAAATAGTGACAAACGTGAGTTGTAAAGGGCTCGAATGCTTGTATGTTTTAATGTGTTTTGCTTGAAAAGCTATGCTATTAGGAACTATGTGTGATATGAGCCATTATGACTGGCTTGTTTGTGAAACAGCAAACGTTGATGGTTTGTATTGTGAAGCTCATTTTTTTAAACCATTTAGCCTGATAAACCATATTCTTTTAATAATAATAAGAAGTCAGAGTGAAAATAGAGGAGAGAGAAAATGAAAGATTCATTTTATAAACATAATCGGCCCAAACATTAGTAACTTAAAAAGTTTACAGCAGAAATGGATACAAGTTTGAAAATGTTTCAAACTCAAAATATGAATATTTACAAAATATGTACAAACATGTACAATTTCAAAAATAGAAGCACACAAAATAGATGAATGAAGCTCGACCTCTGACAACAGTTATCCGGGGTAAGATCACTGCAGCTCTGGTCCAGTGGCAGCTATTTGTGTCCTGCACATCATTTGGACAATTCAAACAAAGAGTGTGTATTTCTCAATACTCAGTAAGCTTCTTACATAATAATTGATTCGTATATTTTAAATGACCACAGGGACAATCAATATCCCAACACGAGATATGATCCTCCTCTATCCTAATCATACAGAGTCAACAATATTTCAAACTTAACTCAAAAGCAAACTCTACCAGTTCATAACTCATACGAATTATCAATCACGTAAGATTAACCTCAGTACATTTATCAATCTGATCTCAGATAAGCAATCATACTCATAAAATCATTTTTATTCATCACTAAGAATCAAACCTCAGTATACAAATGAAACATTAAAGCAATATCCAATGTTCATAAGAACAATACAAATATGAACATAAATACCAACATATATCAGAAATATACTTTGCTTAGCAATCAAGTATAAATCTCATATCAACATTCATAAAGCATTCATAAATCAGAAACACAAATCAAACATGCTATGAATGAATGCGACTCAAATGCATATGAATGCAATACAATCACATGCGAATGACTGCCCCGGGGTCTTCTTTTCTTTTTTCTATTTCTTATCTTTTCATTTTTCCCTCTGTCCCAGACCGGCATCGTACCCAGTACGACATCGAGATCTCTCTCAGAATCATCGGTCCAGACAGGCATCGAGATCTGTCTTGGAATAATCAGGCCCAACCTGTATCTCAATATCTGTGTCACACAATAATGCAACACAATGAATGATCAATACATTCATATATCACAATCTCACAATCTCAATCGCGTATGCTCAAACATGCTCAACAAAGCAATCATATGCTTCATAAATATCGCAAGCTCGTATGAATGTCAATCAAGATATCAAACAACAAAAGAGCATGTAATCAATCATATATCAACCAAACGTCAATATATCCAAAGAGCATACAATTCTCAATTAAGTCAAGTTCATGAATAAATAATATGAACAACAAGGCAAATATAATCAACATGCCAAATCAGTCGCAAAGCATAGTAAACTCACATTAATGTTCCTAAGAACATTTCATACATAATAAGCCTTTAGCTTTGAATACCTTTTTACAATAAACAAACAACTAAGCTTTGTAAATCATCACCCATTAATCAACCATAAACTAAGGTCACTCATATGTAAATTAAGACATTCATATCAACAATCATTCAACACATTTCATTTTCCATATTCTCATATTCCATATGAGACACAAGCAACCATAATAAGAATTATCAACCATATGTCAACTCAGGACATATTTTCATATCACATTCTTGCTATTCATATCAATCATGAACCAAAACATCACACTCTCATATGGTTCATCTACATCTAACAACTTAACATATCATTATAGGCCAATTCTATTTATATTGAAAGATGCCTAAAGTAAAGTACGAATCAATATGTAAGCATAAGAACACTTACCTTAAAATGAGCAAAATCAATTAAGCTAACACAGCTCAGAAATCACTCAGAAATCGTAAAGATCCTCCTGTATGTAATTAATAACATACAAGGTATTAACTACCCATTAACACATTCATTCCTAACTTAAATGAATCAAAACAATCATTTATCAACTTAAAGTCAACCATTCTTCATCCTTTCCTTATGACTTAATCATACCAAATTCAATCCAATTAAGGAATACATTGTCTAAAGCATTTCCATAGTTTCATTTATGTTTTACTCATTCAATAACATATGATTCCAACATCAATGTCCATTCAACATAAGAATTCAACAAAATTCTCATTTCCAGCATCAACCCTTTGTCAACTGTAACTAAACCTTAAGCTTTCACTCTTTTCATCAACTTTTCTTCCTCAACCTTTTTAATCATAAACAAGCTATCAATTGCAGGTTCTTTCACATAATTAACATCATTTCCAGTAGCCAAAAATCCATACAAATAAGCAAACATCCAGGAATAAACCTTAAATCAATTATGGCAACCTTTACCTTAGTACTTAGGA
Organism: Breynia disticha f. nivosa; assembly: GCA_948193385.1. Classification (NCBI taxonomy): domain Eukaryota; kingdom Viridiplantae; phylum Streptophyta; class Magnoliopsida; order Malpighiales; family Phyllanthaceae; genus Breynia; species Breynia disticha. The sequence continues at coordinate 5,848 of CANYCX011361813.1, read as the reverse complement.
TGTTTGTTGCAAGAAATAAGAATCCAAACCACTTCCTCTGATCAAATTCCCCCTTTTCTCAGCTCTCTTTCTCTCAATTTGGCTCTGGAAGTATAGTTAAGTAAATGAAGGTTTCTTTGTGATTCTCGGTTGTTCGAATTATAATTTTTTTAGGTAAACAACAATCCACGCATGGTGGAATGGTGACTACGTGTGGTCGTGCCAAGCACGCGTAGTTTGCTGTCCACTGCGCGTACTTCCCTTTTCAGCATTTCTCCAATTTTCTTCGATTATTTCGTGTCAACCTTATATCAACCATTAATCTTTATATTTTAATGTTTAAACATTTATTTTATCATAATTGTAAGACGAAAAATTCCCAGGATGTTTCATGTATGGGCGAATGACATTTGATATGTCTTACTTTATGATGAACAGAACAAAAATGATGATTGTGTGTTATATGTCCCTTTAAGGGAAGAGTGAATATGTATGTGTACATTATTAGTGCTTTGATTTTGGTTATGGTGATGAACTCATAAGAGTTATTAATGATGTACATGATGATTAATGCCACGAGATGGCTATGTGAAAATGTGTGCATATTCATGTTAATATGATAATATTAAATATATAGTGTGCAATCATTAAGTGCATAAGGTATGATTGCAAATTTTGTGTGGCTTGAGAATGCATGACTTGCATTCATTAATGATGAGATTGTGTATGGATTTGGAATGCATGATTGGCATTCATTTATGATATTAAGAACATCTGCATGAGCACATTTGTATGTTCATGCCTTGAAATGAGAAAAAGGGGTAAATAACCCAAAGAGAAAAGAAAAAAAGGGGGGTTTTTGCCCGAATTTGAGAACACAAGAGCCAGTGTCTCTTGATGTTATGTTTGAGAGGGGAAAGTCCCCTAGTGTTATTTGATGCTGAACGAGAGTTCAATGCCGAGTGAGAGCTCAAAGGAAAAAATGGCGAGAGCACAAGAGCGAGTGTCTATTGATGTTACATTTGAGAGGGATGTGTCCCTAGTGTTTATGTCGAGCGAGAGCTCAATGGATAGAGTGGACGAGAGCTCTACTTATGTGTAAAGAGGGGCTGGTGCCCATATGCGCCTAACGAGAGTGGACTCTCTCATGATTTGAGACAGTAGAGATCGAGTGGAGTCTCTCTCTGACTGTGGTTGAGGCTCTGTAGCACATCATCTGTGTGTGAATGCATTAGCATTACATATGAATTCATTCATTGCATCATGACATGATATCGGTTGCGTGGAAAAGGAATGTGTATGGGTTACGATTATGATAAGAGCATGAATTGTGTTTGTTACGATAAGGACTCTTTTTGGGTTATATGTTTATATGTTTATATGTTGAACTGTATGAATTGTGGGACATAATATGAGCTTGTATGCTTTGTGATGAAATGAGGATAAGTGTTCATGAATATGGTGATGATGTAAATGATAACATGACCTAGCTATTCTATACTTGTATGTTAAGGTGTGGTGGATGTTTGATCGATGAATATGAGGTGTTGTGGTATGCTTAAAGTGTAAATAATCATAAACTAAATGGCTTGAATGCTTATGTATAGATGGTGTTGTATTTTAAGTATGAAGTTATGTATGAACTATTGGAAAGGATACATGATGTGTAATGTGGATGCTTATGATGGTGTGATTTGATCTTGATAATGTATGTTTAAGCATGTGCTTAATGGTTATTTGTTATGATGGATGTATAAGTGTTTAGGAAACTTGGCTTGCTATGCTTAAGTTTGAGTGAAATGTGTTGCTAGGGAAATGACTTAGAATTTTTGGACAGATTGCTGCTGGAATGGATTAACATATGTTACTATAGCCAGTAACGTATGTTATCTATATAAACCTATGTTAATCTGAGTATAACCTACGTTATTCATACCTAGAAAAATACTAAAGCATAATGTACATTAGTGAAGATGTAAACCTACGTTATTTTGTCCAGAAAACTTGATTTTGGCCTGAATAACATATTAATACATATCTAAAGTATCCTAATGATTCAGGATGATTTTCTTAGTGAATGAACACTTCAAATGATTGTTGTGGCATGGCTATGGTGAGCCATTAGGGGACTTAGGTGCGAACACGGCTTAGTACTCCATACATACACCCGTGTTGACCAAAGGTTCCCCTGCACCTCAGCTTAATAACACTAAGGGGTCGCTTACTGAGTATTTTGAATACTCACCCGTGTTTTGCTGAATGTGTACAAAGTGACAGGTACCAGGGACGAGACGACTTTTCAACAGGGCTAGCGGTGCGATACTGAGGAAGGTCGAGCTCCTAGGGTTTTGATTATGTTGGTTTTTTAATGCCTATGAAACTTTACTATTGACTAGAATTAAACATGACATGTATAGTGATTTCCCTTGCTTCTGGGTTTTGATTCATATTATGTGTGGCCATCATTGGTCTTTGTGAAATGATTTGTAAACTTTATTTATAATGGTTTTCTCTCTCATGCTTAACCATTTAAAAAAAGCAAATGGCGCTAAAATTGGCAATTATTCGAAAATAAGTTTTACAGAAATTGGCATCACATCAAGTTTTCTTGAATCATCTAGGGCAGTAAGTGAACATGTAAAGGCATCCAAGAAAGAGAGAAAATCTATTTTCTCTTAATGGAATAGAACTAGGAAAACAAGGAATAAAAAGAATGAGAAAAATTCTAGATTTTAGGCTTACACTTTGCTAACTTTTGTAGATCAATTGGGTTAATGAATCTCACCTTATTACCTTGATAAATTTGGCCAAGTAAGCATAAAATCTATAGGTTTTAATTTGATTTGAATTTTTGACATTATCACACTTTAATTAGTCTTTTAATTCAAATAAAAGACCTAATTAGAAAGATAAAACCTATCCAAGTCTTATCTTTCCTATTTTTCACCATTTTAGCATTTAATAAATCAAAATAAACTCTAAATGTGATAACCAAAATCCCCTTGAGGTTTGGACCTAAACCGTGCCCAAAATTCATCCATTTAAAGCCTCACACATTTGTCAAATAAATTGACCCAAATATGTGACCCTTAAGGAAATACAGAAAATCTTTTGTCCATTTTTTTGTGTGTGATCCTCGCTATCCATTTAATGTTAGAATTAATAATTATAAATTCTTAAAGGTCATTTATGAACTCTAGTAAGTCATAATGACATTCTAAGTTAAATGAAGATGCAATGGCATCCGTTTGACCTAATGCAATTTTATAGTTCCTTATCCTTAAATGTCAAAATTAACATAAGACATGGATCGAGTAATCCTTATGTATTCTAATACCTTTCTTGACATTCCAATGACATAGAATTTTCACATAAATGATGAAACGCTTTATTTAATTTGGGTATGAACCTACATTTCTCATTTTATTAATCAAGTGGTTAGTGACATTTTCTCTCTACTCGAGAGTGGGTAATGTCTTCACTTCTCTCATGCTCTCTAACTTGAAATATAACATCCCTATCCTGCTAGCTTATAATTAATACAATAGATACAAAAATCAAGAATAAACCACATGTACATTGCCTAAAATGTATAGGAATTAAGAATGCATAAGAATAATTTTAAGAAATAGAGTTAAAAATGATAGATTGAATAAGTATAGTGTTGGAATTTGAAAAAAAATAAATTCAGGATACGTCAGACATGTAATAGACCATGATGTGCGTGTTGAATCTTAGTTGAGAGAGAGAATTTAAATGGTGACCATGTGAAGCTCATTTTAAAAATTCATTTAACCTGATAAACCATATTCTTTTAATAATAATAAGAAATCAGAGCAAAAATAGAGGAGAGAGAAAATAAAAGATCCATTTTATAAACATACTCGGTCCAAACATCAGTAATATAAAAAGTTTTACACTGGAAATAGATACAAGTTTGAAAACGTTTCAAACTTAAAATATGAATACTTACAAAATATGTACAACGTGTACAATCTCAAAAATGGAAGCACACAAAACAGATGAATGGAGCTCGATCTCTGACAACAGCTATCTGGCGTAAAGACCACTGTAGCTCTCGTCCAGTGGAAGCTATCTGCGTCCTGCGCATCATTTAGACAATTCAAACAAAGGGTGAGTATTTCTCAATACTCAGTAAGCTTCTTACACAATAATTGATTCGTATATTTTAAATGAGCGTAGGGACAATCAATATCCCAACACGAGATATGATTCTCCTCTATCCTAAACATACAGAGTCAACAATATCTCAAACTGAACTCAAAAGCAAACTTTTCCAATTCACAACTCATACAAAGTATCAATCTGATCTCAACAAGCAATCATACTCATAACTCATTTATCACTAAGAACCAAACATTCGTATGCGAATGAAACAATAGAACAATATCCAGTGTTCTTAAAAATAGTACAAATATGAACATAATATCAATACACATAAAAACATATTATGCTCAATAGTCAAGTATAAATCCCGTATCAACATTCACAAAACATTCATAAAGCAATAACACGAATCAAACATGTTATGAATGAATGCGAATGAAATGTATATGAATGCTATGCAATCACATGCGAATGTCTGCCCCGGGGTCTTTCTTTCTCTTTTCTTTTCTTTTTCTTTTCATTTTCATTTTTCCTTCGGTCCCAGACTGGCATCGTACTCAGTACGACATCGAGATCTCTTTCGGAATCATCGGTCCCAGACCGGCATCAAGCACTCGCCCGGAATCATCAGGCCCATGCTATATCTCATATTCATGTCACACAATAATGCAACACAATGAATGATCAATGCATTCATATAACAATATCTCAAAATCATATATGCTCAACATGCTCAATAAAGCAATCAAATGCTTTCTCATTTCACAAAATCAATCAAGTATCTGGAGCATGTAAATCACTCATATATCAACTAAACGTCAATATATCAAACAGAGTATACACACTCAATCAAGTAGAGTTCTTAGATAAACAATCAGACAAGTTCAATAAACATGCTAATAATCTCATAATCAAATCATCAGAATGTTCCAAGAACATAATATAGATAATACATGAGCACTTAAGCTTATACATCATCAATCGAATACGAATATGATCCAACCATATGTCAATTAACACCATATCACTACTAAGACCATATCAAGATCAATCCATACACTTCATTTTTCATATTCTCATGTTCAATATGATGTATAAGAAATCAATCATAACGAACATCAACCATATGTCAACTAGACATAAACATCCATTATTTCATTCATAAACCAAACAATCATATCAATCATGAACCAATCATAGATCAAACAATCACATTCATTATGGTTCATCTAAAACCTAGCAAACTCAGCATAGCATCATAGGCCACTTCGTAATAAGTCCAAGACAAGATTTACGAACCAATTTGTAAGCGTAAAAACACTTACCTCTAAACAAAGCAAAATCAACAAGGAAACACAGCTCAAATATGACTCCAAAATCATCAAGATCCTCCTGTATATAATGTATAACATATAAGGAATTAACTAAGCATTACCATATATTCATTCTTTATGCAAAAGAAGGAAAACAAGTATGATCAACTTCAAGTCAACCATATATCATCCTTTCCTTATGACTTTATCTTACCCAACTTCATTCATTTGAGCATATGATATACATAATTCACTCTAACATATACCTAAGTACATTCCAGCTCTAAATATATCATCATTTCCATCAATTACATATAATTACTAATATTTCCAATTTCCAGCAGTAAACCATATATCAATCTTTGTTTTCCACACTTTTCCATCAACTCTTCTTCTTCAATTCCTTCCTAGCACATATATACATCTAA
>CANYCX011361794.1:0-18019 GCA_948193385.1 Breynia disticha f. nivosa | reverse complement strand
TTCCAATCATATAATATCTCAAAACACATAATTAATCACAACACATCCTCAATTTCATCTTTTCATGTTTTTCAAAATTCATATATCTAAAACCAATTTAACTCTTTCAATTTATATGACACATATCCATTCACACTTACAACATGACCAAATTTCTTTTTAACCCTTTTAAATAAGCATTTATCTTTTAATTGATGAATCTCAGCAACCACATATTTCATTAATAAAGTTTAATCACAATGATCATGTCCTTATATTCAAACCATCCATTCACAGAATTATTTTATCATTTCATCAAACACTTGTACTATTAGACTAATCATAGCATCATGTATAAGTGTGAATATATTCAAATGCATTTTCTATGCATTTCACATGATTCCACTGAATCATAAAACAATACACCATATATTTTATAATATCTTTCCAAATATATTTTTAATGCTAAAACCTATACACACAAACAATGTTCATGTACCTATTTGCATTTTGTGTACCTGTTTCATTTAATTCATATATATAATTCCATTTTTAACGATTCATGTAAGTATATCTACAATTTTTCGTATAATCCATTTCTTATCCACCTTTTGACATTTAAATCGTAACCACATATATCAATTAATTTTCAATTCACAATGATCATTTACGACTATTGAATAGTGAGTTAGATTACTCACCTCCTAACTGAAGTGCTTGTACTGATACTTGCCTGAACTATGTCCTGGTCTAACCTGACATCCTAAAGAACCATTCATATAATTATTTATCATAATCAATTCCATAATACAATCATATGTATGTTCTTAATTTAATCATAACAAATTCTAACATAAGTTCTTCATAAAATTATATTTAATCTCATAATTATTAAAGATTATCTTTGTAGGCTACAACTTAGTATTTTCTGCATAACACCTCTTCTGTTCTCAGTCATGTTGTTTTATCTTAAAGTTAACATTTCTTAATGTATAATATTTTAATTTCCATTAATAATTTTACTAATTATGGGGATTTAGAATAGGAATGTTTTAATTCTCTCCCCATAAAGAATTTCGTCCTCGAAATTCTCTATCTTTGCTATTCTATCTTATATCTAGGTTACTTCTATATGCTCAAATATAATGCAATGCAATTACACAATTTAATTCTAACCTATAAGTAGTTGAGGATAGTCTCGTCCCATCCTATCCTTGGTCTCCCATGTCGCTTCTTCTATATTATGATATTTCTAGAGAACTTCAACCATTTGAAACTCTTTGGTTCTTAGATGTTTGACTTTATGATCCACAATTTGCACTGGTTCCTCAGTATATGTTAGATTTTTTATCTGCAATTCTGACTCGGGTTAGACATGGGTAGGATCTGATCTATATCATCTAAGCATACTTACATGAAAAACATTATGTATCTGTGCTAGCTCTGCAGGTAAAGTAAGCATGTAGCCTAATGTAATAATTAATCATATTACCATAAAAGTACGCATATTTCAAAACTTCCTATAACTCGAATTGTTTCCTAGCTTGATTTTACTCTTTCTCTCTATAAATTCTCTCCCCTCTCTCTCCTGTTTCTCACGCCTTTCTCTCCTTTTTCTTTCTTCTGAAAGTTTTCGTAGATTTCCTCACCTCTTCATATAAATATTTGATCATTTTATTATTTTATTATTTTTTTTATTAATTTTTTTAAATTCTTTTGCTTTTATCCTTTATAAATACTTCATGTCAACCTACCATCAATCATCAATTAATCTCCCATTTATTTTAATTTAATCAATAATTTATTACTTTCATTAATCATTTTTATTATCTTATTAATCATAAGGTTTTAAGATGAGGATGTTTCAAACCTTCCCCCTTAAAGAATTTCGTCTTCAAAATTCACTCTCGTCTTAATATTACTTGTCATTTTATTTTGTTCATTGTGTATCTATCTTTACTATTTAGTTTTCCATGTATTTCTATATGAGAATGATATTAATATATATATACAATTTACCTAGGAATAACTGTGGATATTCGTGTTTCACTCTATCTTTGATTTCACATATCACTTCTTCCCTATTATGGCGTTTCCACAGAACTTAGAACTTTAACCATCAGAATCTATTTGGTTCTTAGCTGTTTCTTTCTATGATCCACAATCTGTACAGGTTCTTCAGCATAGGTTAAGTTTTAAAAAATATGTACATCCAATTCTGGTATAACATGGGTAGGATCTGATTTATACCTCCTAAGTACACTCACAAGGAAAATATCATGAATCTGTGTTAACCCTACAGGTAGAGCAAGTTTGTAGCCTAAAGGACCAATCCACTTTATAATCTCATATGGCCCAACATATCTGGGACTCAATTTCCCTTTATTTCCAAATCTCATTACTCCTTTCAAGGTCAAAACTTTGAAAAACACTTTTTCTCTGACTTCATATTCCATTTCTCTCATATGCTGATCATAATAACTCTTCTGTCAATCTTGTGTAGCTTTCAATTTACTTTTTATTAGCTCAACCATTTTGACTATTTCTTGCACAAGTTTAGGTCTTCAAATATCTCTACCCCTTCTTTATCCCAGTAAATTGGACTTCTATATTTTCAACCATATAGAGCCTCATACAGTGCCATACCAATGCTACTATGATAGTGATTGTTCTAAGAAAATTCCATCAATAGTATGTACCGATCCCAAAAACCCTAAAACTCCAGAACACAAGATCTCAACATCTCCTCTGGAGTCTATATAGTCCTCTCTGTCTATCCATCAGTCTATGGATTGAAAGCAATACTAAATTTCAATTTCGTACCTAGTGCACTCTTCAATGTCTACCAAAATCTGGAAATAAACTTGGGATTTCTATCTGATACTATGGAAACAGGAATACCATGTAATCGGACAATCTCTCGTATATAAAACTACTCTAAAGAGATTCCAATTTTGATAGGTAAGAAATATACAGTTTTTGTCAGTCTAGCTACAATCACCCAAACTTCATCTTTACCTGATTGTGTATGTGGTAATCCTATCACAAAATCTATAGTTATTTATTCCCACTTCAAAACTAGTATCGATAATCGTTGAAGTTTTCATGTTGGTGCTTGATGTTCAACCTTTACCTGTTGACATACAAGACCTCTGGATACGAATTCAACTACTTTCTTTTTAATATTGGGCCACCAATAATGTTGTTCGAAAGTATTGTACATTTTTTTCATTCCTAGATGTATAACATATAGAGCATTTGTAACATCCTGGAAAAATTTTCATGTTAAAATAAAGTCAAATAAATGTGAAAATGTTAATATATAAAGGTATACGAAAGGTTGATCGAATCGACGTGAAACGATCGACGAAAATTGGAAAACCCTAAAATTAGAATAGAACGCGGATTGGAGAGAGAAGAACGCAGACTCGTTACCACTCAGCGTAGTTTTTACCCACCCCGCGTAGTATTCAGAATTCTGGAAAAAAAATATAAAGTTATTGATCGATTAACCGACAAAACCTAAACTTTACTTCCAACCCATAATTATTGCAGAGAAAACCCAGGAACAATTGATTAGTTGTAGAGGAGTGAATTGGAAGAAGAAGAAGTGATTTTCTTCCTAGAATTCAAGTCAAGGTAAAAGGTTTACATAAGGTTGATTGTAAGTTGATGATGATTGTTTTGCTAAAAATATAATAGTTTAAGATAAGTTTGTTACTGGAAATTACTGATTATGAGCTGATTATTGATGTGGAGATGTTGGGAATGAGATTAGCAATATGTTAGAATGATTTTATGTGTTAAATTGATGGAAGAAATGCATAAACCTAAGGTTTATATTAGGTTGATAATTGGTTGACATTAAGCTGAAATATGTCTATTTTGTTTAGAAATATTGCTAGAAATGGTTATGAATAAGTGTTGAGAGTTGAAGGATGTCCTGTGAATTATTTAGAAATGAATTGAAGAAGATTGTATGTTAAGAAGACTTAATGGAAAAGTTAACATATAGTTAACTTAAAGTTGAAAACGAGATGTTTTAATGATTCTAAAGTTAGAATCAGTACTTGAATTGGTTAGTAATACCATATTTGATATTAATTTCGTACAGGAGGATCTGTACGACGAGAAATATGATTTTGAGGAGTAATGTTCTTATCGAGTTTTGAACGTATATCGAGGTAAGTGTTTTACACTTACAATTAAGTATTCCTATGCTTACTAAATGATTTGTAATTGATTATAATTACGTTGATTAAGCAAAGTAAAGGTAGATGCCTATAATGCTCTGTTGAGTTGTTAGGTTTTTAGTGAACCGTAATGACTGTGTGGTTTGATTGATGATTGATACGAATGTATTGATGATATGTTTACATGTGTGGTATTGTTAATATGCTTTCTTATTGCTGTGTGCTGAGTTATGGAAAGCATGGTAGGAGCTGTGTGCTGATATTGACATTGATATGATTACGTGTGATTAGTATCTGTGTGATATGATTGTAAAAATGAGCTGTGCGCGATTATAATCCTGTGTGGATTGATATTATGTTCTGTGTGAGCTGTACCTGTGTGGTATTGTCTAATTTGCTCTGTGTGAGCTGAGATAATTGTTGAGCTGTGTGCTCTACTGTGTGCTATGTTATTTGCTGAGCTATGTACGGAATGAATGTCATTCAATGTTGTGTGCGATTACGAATGATATTCATATTGATTACATTCATACACTTACATATCTGTATGACACGAGCCTGTGTGGCAGAAAGATAAAAGGATTACTATGTGTTATCCTGGACTGCTGTGTGCGATAGTCCATATTTACGAGCTATATGCTCAGAGCTGTGTGCTCAGGCTATATGCCTTACCTCTACTATGTGCGATAGAGGACAATTTCCACTGTTGTGTGCGATAGTGGACAATACCCGGGTCATTCTTTCTGAAATTGCATTTGATTGCACTTCATAAATTATATTCATAAATGTATGATTGAATATTGTTATAGATGAACCTGTGTGGTTTGTAATCTGCTGTGTGCGATTCTGAATAAAAGATAATGATCTCTGTGTGAGTTTCTTCTTATCGTTACCTGTATGGTTCGATATTTGTGTGATCTGATTGGCTGATTGCCTATTTATAGATGTAAACTCCTGTGTGGATGTTAGTTTACGATCTATTGATATTGCTGTGTGCAATATATCTGTTCTTTGCGAACTGAAGCTACTTTATGTTGCCTGTGTGGCTACTAAGTTTATTTGTGAAATGGAAATGTGTTGTGTGCTAAAAGAAGATAAATCTATGTGAAACGAATAGGGAATAGCCTATGTAATAATTGACATAAGATAAAGAATGTTGTGTGCTAATTATCTTAAACAGAATATGAATAGGCTTTTCTGAGAATAGTACATCCTTGTACTGATCAACACGTCCTCGTGTTGAATATTAAGTTGAATATATATGAACTTGAAGTTCAATATAGTAATTAAATATTGGTGATGAAGGTGTGAACACATCCTCGTGTTCATTAGCGCGACTGTGCTAACTGGACCCCTGCACTTCATTTAAACTTAAATTGGGTTTACACTTACTGAGTATATTTTTATACTCACCCCTTTTGTTTGTTTTAAATGATTGTGAAGGTATAGCAGGATTGCCGCAAGGAGGATTTGAGCACGTATTTCGAAAACATTGATAGTTCTGAAAAGATGTTTGAAAGAAATGTATTTTATTTTTAAATTTCATATTGTACTGTTTAATAACTCTTTTCTATATCTATGTTTATGTTAGAAATGTTTGAAAATGTTTAATAAATAATTTTATATTTTGAGATTTGAAATTAAAATCGGAGATGGTTTTGAATATTGAGAAAATAGTGGTTTTAATTTTGAGTCTCACACGCTCTCCAATTTATCTCACAAAACTTTAGGAGATATCTCTTTCAACAAAATAACTTTGATTAGGGGAATAAGTGCTAACGTAATAATTTTTACAACTATTTTTTTAATTGTATCTCAGTCTGCATGTTTCATATCATCAGACTTCTCCTTCAGCAGAGTTATATCAAGACTATGTTGCACTAAATAATTTGGAACCTTATATTTCAATGTGAAGATAACATAATTATACTCTTTCGCTATTCTTCTCATTTAAACCAAACCTTTTGTCTAAGATATCACTTGTTTGGACTCAAACCCTAGAAGAATATCATATCAAATAATAATAGAGAAAGAAAGTACACAAGAACTTTTAGCGTAGTTTATTCTCTCAACAATAGACCTACGTCTACAAACTCCACGAAATAAATGTTATAATTTTTTAATTGAAAAAATTATAAACTCTCTCACTGTTACAAAAAATTCAAGCCCAAATTACACAACACTTATTAACTAGACTAAAAATTTTGTGATACTTAATAACCAAGATTTAAAGCTTATTTATAAGAAAAAGATTTCTTCACAACTTTAAACAATGTAAGACAACTAATGAGTTGTTTTCCACTCTAACTAATATAGGATTTGAGTAATTTTTTCAATAGTATACTATACATAAATAAAAAAAAAATTGTTATGTTTTCTTATAGATATTAGAGATATATCATTTTAATTTATTTCAAGTATACTAACCAAACTAAGTGATCAAAGCAACGTAGCTAAAAACACAAACTATTTATGAACTTACCACCAACCAACATGGAAAAATTATAAAATTAACATTAAAAAAGTCAAGTAAGTATGAAGTAATTGAAAATAATAATATATTTTCTTTTGGTCGGGAATTAAAATAGATAAGAAAAGTCAATATTTTTATGTAAAGATCATACTTATCAAAAAAGAAAGACTACCCTCATGTTTTTATGAATAGTTCCGTAATAAAAACACATTAAAGTTTATGTAATATTAAAATGTAGATAAAAGAAGTAGCATTTATGGCTCTTTATTTGACGGAAATTGATTTCTTTCAAAAATATTTTAAATATTTATGAATTTTATTTTTTTAAATTATATTTTTTGATATTTTATACTCAAATATTTAAAAATATATAGAAAAATATAATTTTATATTTTAAATAAAAAATATTTTAAGAATAAGTATTATTTTTTAATTAATTTTTAAATTATAATTTTTAACTTATTTTTTATCAATATCAAATATTAAAAAATTATAAAGATATCTTTTTTTCAAAAATAAATTTCTACAAACAAACAAAGTTAGAATGGATAATGATGACGAGAGTCTTGCTTGAGCGAATTGAAGAGCAGAGAAGACAAAAAGGAGTATTGGCAGCAGTCAATCGATGGCCTTAATCGTGACGGAGTCTGGTTTTGAATGAGCAGTTTTATCACGGCATTGTTTCCATACAAAGAAACGTTCTTCACAAAATACATTTTTGTCTTGTAACCACTACCCACTTTTCTTTTGATCGTTGATGGTAACAACTACCCACTTTTCTTCGTTCTAAAAACAAGATAGTTCGTTAAATTAGAAGTGGAGAAGTCTTTATCTTTGATTTTTCTCAATTTCCATCCATTATAAAACAATATAAAGATCAAAATGAAACTCTGCTCAAGAGTAATCAATGAGACACGTACTCAATGGAACACGTAATCAATATTATTGGATTGAATTAATCTTTTTTTGGAGAGATTTGAAATCACAAGGATGTATATATTGATTTAGTTCAATATATTGTAAAGACTGTTTTAGTGATATTTTAGAATAATTTGGAGAGTTGACATTGACTGGATAACACGGACAACGTCGAGATTATAAAGGCAGTGTAATTGGTAGTGTATGGAACGGAGGATTACACGGATAATGTGAGATTACATGGTTAGTGCAACTGGTCATGTAATGATATAGAAGGACTACAAAGACTATTGATTAATTACATGGTCATATAATGGAGTGCCTCATTTAAAAACTAAGAAAAAATTAGAGTTTGTCAGGCTTTAGTGTAAACTTATATATTATCTTGTACTGGTTTCTTGCATGCTTTTTTGAGAATGAATAATAGAATAATTTGTTCTCTATCTGTGGACGTAGATTACATTGATTGAAGCATGTTAAATTTATGTTGTCTTCTCTTGTTTCTGTACTATCTTTATTGCATATTGATATGGCATGAGTTCAAGCCCACAAAGCCCACCATAAAATTTAATCAAATAATTTTATGAATAATATTATTAACTAAAATCACAACTCATTAATTATACTCACATACTTAATTACGTCATTGCCCCTTTGCTAGCCTATAAAAAGAGATCTTCACAATTTATTAAGGAGAGGATTTTATACTACTTATATTTTCACTCTATCAAAGCTTTGACAGAATAAATAATGACTTGAGCATCAGAGAGTTTTAGATGACCAACCAACCTCACCTTCATCCTATTTTGCAGGTTTTAGAGTACACGTACTCAGTTCGTGATCAAGTTCATCTTCAATTATTGTGGTTGTAGATTCAAGGCAACAACAAATATAATCTTAGCAAACATGCTTCTAGAAATGGTTAGTCTGACATTAAGAAAACAACATAAAGTAGGCTTTATTGAGAAAACACATTTGAAAAAAAAACCCTAAATATGGAATAAGATTTTATAGTTACCATATCACAACACTCGTTCATTCTTCAAACCATACTTTAGAAAAAGCAGTCAAGATCAAGCCACTGCACCATTGCCGTTCTTCTATCCAAATCCACCGTTGATTAATAATCAACTGTTAATCTTACATTTGTGAATGATCATTTTGTCAATAGTGTGTTTATTAATATTGAGACAAGAAATGCTCAGATTCTTGAGGAAGTTGATCTTAGGGAAAGATTAGATTTTGTCTTTGATTAAAAAAAATCTTTCTTCTTCCTTCAGTTAATATTAGTCATGATCAGGTTTTACTAGCTAGTATTAGTGAACAAGCAAATCTAGTACCAAAAGACAATGCCAATATTCTCCTTGACCAAATTCAACAAAATATTTAAAAACATCAAGTTCAACAACTTCAAGGATCAGAGTGATTAAGGATATCAATTAGTGAAAGGAGAAGTGCCAAATTAAATGATTATATCGTCTTTCTTCAAGAGCATGAGGCTTACATTGGAATGGAGAAAACTATCTAATCAACCTTTGTTAGGCCATTGAAAGTCCAAATACTCATATGTGGATTGAGGCCATGAATGAAGATGATGAGATGAAGTCCATGAAGGACAATGATATATGGGAACTTACGTCTTTACCCAGATGAGCGAAACCAATTGGTTGTAAATTAATATTTACTAGCAAAAGGGATGCACAAGGTAAGATGGATAGATGCAAGGTATATCTTATTGCAAAGGATTCACTCAAAAGGAAGACATTGACTATAAAAAGAAGTTCTCTTTAGTATCCTTGAAAGACTCTTTTAGGACAATGATTGCAGTTGTAGCACATTATGATCTTGAGTTATATCAAATGGATGTTAAGACAACTATTTTGAATGGTGATCTTAAGGAAATCATTTATATGAAGCAACATGAATGTTTAGTTTAAGAAGAAGCAAAACATTTGTTTTGTAAACTAAAGAAATTCATCTATGGGCTTAAACAACCTTTTCATCAGTGGTACCATAAATTTCATAAGGTGGTATGATCCTTCAATTTTGAGGTTAATGCTGTATAAGATTGTGTGTACCAAAAGCTTTGTCGGAGCAAGCTTGCTTTATTATTTTTATACATGGATGACATTCTACTTGCCACTAATGATGTAAGATTATTGCATAAAACCAAGAAATTTCTTTCAAGAAAATTTCAACTTAAAGATCTTGGTGATGCATCTTTTGTATTAGTATCCAAATACACAAGGACCACTTGCGGAGTATTTTGGGATTATCTTAAAAAATTACATCGATAAGATAATCAAGAGATATGACATGCAAATTGTAATCCCAATCCAACACCCGTGAATAAAGGAGAAAAAATCAGTCTTAATCAGTTCCTAAAAGATGATCTACAGAATAAGGAAATGCAAAATGTTCCTCGTGCTTTAATTTTTTGTAGCTTGGTATATGCACAACTCTGTTCTCAACCAAACATTTAATTCACTGATAGAATGTTAGGCAAATACACGAGAAATTTAGGAAAAGTACATTGGGCAACAACCAAGAAAGTATTACTATAATTACAGGAAATAAAATGTTACATGCTTACGTATTGAAGGTTTGATAAATTGGAGATCATTGGGTATTGTGAGATTTTGACCATGTAGGATGCAAGGACAACTGTAAACCTACATCTGGCAATGTTTATCTATTATTCGAAAGAGTCATTTCATAGAAAAGTGTTAAACAGACACTAGTTACTTCCTCTATCATAGAGCCAAAATTTGTAACATGTTGAGAAGCATCAAATCTTGCAATGAAAACATGAATGCAGTTCTTTATGCTAACACTAATAGAAATTCATCTAAATTTAAGCATATAGGCATAAAGTTCTTTCTGATAAAGAAAGGGTTCAGAATGGTCCAGTTAGTATTGAAGACATAAGTACAGATTTAATGACCATAGATCCATTGACTATAAAATTGATACCAAGAATTTTCTTAGAGCACTTACCACTAGGGGCAGACCTAAACTGGGGCTAGTGGGGGCACGTGCCCCCACTAGCTCCGACGCCACCATTGAAGTTTTACTTGGAACTTATCAAACTTTTTCGATGATATATTTAGATAGAGGTAAATAAAAGTCAGAAGAAGATGAGTAATATTTTTATGAGAGATGAGGATTTCACCACTTGTTTAGATAGAAAAGAGAGAAGGCAATGATGGAACCATTGGGATGTTGGCACTGCCATGGAAGTCTGTGGTTTGTTTTAATAAAGAAGACAATTGAGAAAATTACAGGAATGCACAAATTTGTATTTAAAATGATAGAAATGCTAGTTAAGTTTGTTCTTTTTTGTTAATGCCAGTTAAAGCTTTGGAAATATGAAAATGTCAGGTTTTGAGTTTGCAATTGTAAAAATGTCATGGTATGCTTAGTGTTCATAGTTGTTCATTATTGTTCATATGTCGAGAGAACAAAAGTGAAATTTTTGTATTTTAGAAAATAAAATCTGACATTCATATAATTGTGAACTAGAATCTTGTCATCAACAAAAATAAAAAAAATACACTGATATTCATATCATTCCAAACTCAAAACATAGTAGTTTGTATAATTGTCTGAAGACAATTGTAGAAGAAAGGTACTATTGGGTTGGGCTTTCTTTTTTTTTTTCCAAAAATAAACTGTGTTGCTTAAATTTGGGATAATTACATCATACACCTCTTTTCACTTTAATATTGCATAAACTATGTTATGTTTATATTTTTAAGTTTTGTTTATATTGTTTCGAACTTTTTTTTGCATATTTACTGTGTATAAACTATTTAACTACTTTTAAAATACTTTTAAAATCTTCCCACTTTTCAACTAAAGTAGTTTTTACCTTGTTGTTTTGTAGGAATAAAGTACAGAATGCAATTTAAAAGTTGTTTGTGTAATTTTTTCAATTTTTTATAAAAAATGTAACAAAAAGGGTTAAACTTTGTCATATTTGAGACTTTTCCTAACAGATTAGTATAAGAAACTAAGTCATGTTACTTTAAAAGACATTTCAATTGATATTTACTTTTAGGAAGTTATTTAGAAAATTAATAAATATTTGAATTTAATTAATAATTAATTTTTGTTAAAATAAATTAATTTTACTGAATAGTGTGTGTCATAATTATTTTTTAGTTTAAAGTATAAAAATTTAAATTATACAATAATTATGTATCAAAAATTATTTATTTAAATTTTAAACTACACAATTCCTACACTTAACTAATTAGAATTAATAAATGACAATATTTTTTTTATCAATTATTATTATAGTTTTTTATTAAAGAGATCAAAATGGCATTATTTTCGTCTGACAAATTCAACATTGTTTTGCAAATCCATTAAAGTGATTTTGTTTGACATTGAAGTTTTGCTAAAAATTTGGTGTCCCCACTATAAAATAATTCTAGGATTGTCCCTGCCTAACTCAAATAGGTGTTCTGTTAGAGGAAGTTTAAGTTTATTGGAAATTCATGTTGTTCATACTAAACTATATTTTATTTATTAATTGTTATAACAACTTCAGATAATCAGTTTCAATATTCTATTTTAGTTTTCATTCTGAAAGCCTTAGGTGATCTCACAAAGTTAAAGCAAGACCAGTTGAAAATAGGCATTGCATGAATTTTTCATGTTATGCATCTACACTTGATTCAAGTCATTTAATATATTAGTATACGTGACTATGTCGAGCTTAGTTGCGCTTTATGTGCTACAGCCAAAACCCCTTTTATTCTTGTATGGAGATACTAATGGACAAGATTGTTTTAGAATGATAAAATCTAAAGTTTTGGATATTGGTAGATATGCTATTATTTAGTAATAGAGTCACTACATCTTTTTTAAGTACAAGTGAGAATGATAGATTTGTGGACTCAAAACATGTACTAGACATGATTGTGGTTATTTAAACACGCAGACATAAGTGCATTACCGTTTTGTCAATCGTGTGTTTATTAATAAATTAAAGTGTACTAAGCCCAAAAATGATCTAATTAATTAAACTAGACTATCTCATTTTATTTAGGATTAATTACATCGTACACTTTTTTTCTTTTTATTTGCAAAAACATAGATGTTTTAAAAATTTTTGTGAAATAGTATTTTTTTACTTTTTTAATTGAACTTTGTACGGAATAGACTTTTGTAGATATAAACTTAATATAAACCTTATGTAAATTTTATATACGGATTTAAAGTATAAATTTATATCTATTTTCATAGATTTAAATTTAATGTAAACTTATAACTTAATATATTCTAAATTGTTATATTTATAATTTTTGAAAAATTAATTTATATATAATTTTTTATCATTTTAAGCTAAATATCAACTTGATGTAAACTAGATATCAACTTTATCTCCTCAGAATTGAGGTATATTTTCAATTTAATATGTAAGAATGTAAAAAAAAACCTTAAATGGTGGCTAATTTACAAATAAAAAATAAAAATAAGGTATATATGCAATCAGCCCTTTTATGTGTGGGTTGAAAATAAAATATGTAGAAACTCTAAAGGTATAACCCAGACTTATGATTTGCGCAATTTAACTTATACAAAATATATTATGCAGGATTGTGGCCTCTAATTAACGGGCCAGAAATCAAAAAGATGCTCATTTTTATTGAATAGATGTTCCTTTTTATATTTATTTCATTACTCATAAGAGAAAACTTATCATCCTTTTAAGAGTGTTACACTATATGGATCAATTAAAAAACCCTCATACTTTGATTCTTGAATCCAAAATAGTCAAGGAATAAGGTAATCTTCCACTTAAAATTTATTATTTTATGTCATTAATTTTTACATAAAATTTGGTCATGCTTATGAATTTGACTTAATAGAATCTCAATTCATACTCATGTTCCTCTATTCACATCAAAGGCTTCACTTGGTAAATAGGCTAAAGAAGTGCCACCTCATCAGGAAATAGGAAAAACAAGTTTGATTAGTTGAAAAATCGATTTATACTTCCCAAAAAGTGAATGTCTCAATTTTATGAGTACAGAGGAAGTTAATTCCCTAGCTAAACTCAAAGAAGTATAACTTCACTAGAGAAGTCATTTTTTATACCAAAATTATCCATTTTTTAATATAAATCTAATTTTGCCCATTAAATTTTATATAAATAAATAATGTTTCTTCTCTAACATTTTTTTCTTTTAACCTAAATATGGTTTATAAAAAATAATACGCAAAAAAAATCAATAAGATATCATTTTTTTGTGGGTTTAATTATGGATGCTTCATATTAATAAAAAAGTGAATTAAATCTCAATTTTGGTTGTAATAATTGTTCAAAGTAGTATTTTTTATTGAAACTAATTGAACGTATTCGGATCTTTTCATAAAAAGTCTATTTGATTTTTAAGAGTAATATTATTTTTCTTTATATAATTATTTTGTTAATTTTTTTAAAATAAAGTAATGTACTTGTAGGAAACTTTAAAGTGATATAATTAGTATTGTTTTATACTTTCTAAGAAGTAAAATTCTTGAAAAGTGAATTTCGTGAGAAGTGTACTTCTTAGGAGGTTCATTAAAATGAACCAAATGAGCCCAAACATCAAGAAAAATCCTCAAAAACAAGCCTACAATTGTGCAATGCTTTCATCAAAATACACTAAATGTCTATATCAAGTTGTTAATGCTTTCATTTCCCCACCAATATTAAGTAGATTAGATTCGTTCGATTGAAGATATGGTTATTTAAAAAAGTTGATTACATATATATACCTTGTTTTTACTTTTTATTTTTAAACTAGTCACTATTTAAGATTTTTTTTCACTTTTATTTATCAAATTGTAAATATACCTCAGTTCTGAGTAAATAAAGTTGATATACAATTTATATTAAGTTGATATTTAAAACAATAAAAAATTCATATATAAGTTAATCTTTAAAAAATATCCAAAAACATAACAATTTAGTATATGTTAAGTTAAAAGTTTATATTAAGTTTAAATATGTGAAAATAGACATAAATTTATACATAAAAATGTTTAAATCCATATATAAAATTTATATAAACTTTATATGAAGTTTATATTAAGTTTATATTTACAAAAGTTCATTCCATACAAAGTGCAATTAAAAAAAATAAAAACTACTATTTTGTAAAAATTTTTAAACATTTATGTTTCTACAAATAAAAAAAAATATAGTGCATTATGTAATTAATCCTATTAAAAATTGCAATTTGCTTCGAAGGCTTTTGAATCGTATATCCAACAAGGATAAAATGAAAAAAGAACTGTGAATGAAAAAATCAACTTAGAGATCAAACCCATACAAATTTACAATTTTTTTTTTCTAACATGAAATTTTTACAATAACAAATTTGTTTCTTTAAAATAAAGTAGAAAATATAAGAATGAGTAAAAATGACATGATTCTAGTAAACGAAAAAAATATGTAGTGGTTCTACAAATTTGATATATATTTTTTTGGTAAATGTTGTATTTTAAATCCACTTAGGTTACGATATTAAGGATGAATTGCACTTTTATACATTTTTTTAAATATTCTTACAAAAATTTTAGTTTATTAATATTGTTAACAATAGTACTATTAAATATATCTGAATAATTAAAAAAATACTAAATAAACTTGTAATTACATAATAAGACTTCAATAAAAATAAATAAATGATCAATAGTATAAGAAATGGTGATACATTATTTAGTAGATGCTAGTAAAAAATATAAAACAAATTCAAAGAGTGTATTATTATAGAAAATATTACATAAATCATATAAATGAAAAAATGTTTTCTAAAAACAACATTGAAAAAATAATTATGATTTATTAATCATATGATAATATTTTTTTGAAACTATAGAAGAGTAGATGATAGTAATTTTTTGAAGTGGTGGAGATTTGCATTAACCAAGTGTTTCCGGATTAAATATCTTATACCAAATATTCAAATAATTATTTGAAATAAAAATTGTTTAAGAAAAACTAAAGTCCAAATCAAAAGAATCTAAACTAATTTATATGTTTATTATCAACACAATTGCGAGACAGGAGAAACGAGTCACAGCATCTGTACGATGCAGCGAAAAATTCAAGAAATTGACAATTCAAGAAATGATCGACTGATACAGAATTTGCAAACACATGAAATTTTTTTATAGTGTATATTGTTATTTAGATGAATGTTTGGCAACTACATTTTATATATATGAATAAAGGATTTTAACTTAGATATAGACTAGTATTAATTTTGAATGCTGAATTTGATTTTCACTTGAATTTTATCGATTTGAAAAATCTTTATCTTGTTTATTATTATTATTATTATTATTATTATGTAATCATTATGTTATATAATTATAAACTTATTTAAACATATTTTGATATTACTAAATTATTAAATAGATTAGTTCAAAATATTTTATTACCATATGTTACACATATAAAAAGTTGAATATCAATGTTCTGTGTTTTATTTTAGCTTTACTATAATGAGATAAGGTTTATTTTCGAGCCTAATGTTTTGTTCAAATATTGGGTCTAATCTTTTTTTGGTCCAATTCAATGTCTAACATTTTCATTGTAGCTCAATTGTGGTGTTGATTAGTACACTAATAAATAGAAGCTTATATGTTACTAACAGTGCTATATTAGAGTTACATTGAAACGTTAAATTGTTAAATTGTAATATTTAGCATCATCAGTTTAAAACAACATTATTTTATTATGATAACAGAGTTTACCTAATCCAAATAACTCAAAAACTAAAACAAATTCAAATTTTTTACTGAAATTTTCTTTTTTTCTGTCAAACCCACAAAACAGCTTCTTTTCAGTAACAACTGCTGAAAACAATTTTATTTCAATCTTAAATCATCAATTTTGCTACTAAAAATGAGTTTCTACCATATTTTTACAAACCAAAGACCCTAATTTGAACTGTAGTACAAACATTAAGTATAAAATTGAACCCAAAAAAAGATAGAACCCAATATTGTACTTTAAATAAAATGTTAAGCCAAAAATTAAATTTTATCCCTTTGTATAATAGATAGCTGAAAAACGTTTGGAATGTCTTGACGACTAAGTGAGAGAAATTTTAGTCAACAACGGTACAATAGTGGCAACTCTTTGAATTGGTATACAAATTAATGATCAAATTAATGAAGGGTTGGTAAAACTGAAGTTCAATCCTTGTCTTTCTTGCAACATCATTCTTCCAAAACTACCCCTAAATAAAAAATTGCTCCACTAAAATAACACCCAATAGGTGTGAAAAGACAAAACAAGATGGAGAAAGAGATGAAAAGTAAAGAAGAAAAGTAGGTACATTCATCGTGATTTTATTAAAATTGTACAGATTACATAAAAAATTATTCTTTATTGAATAAATCAAAAATTTAAATTTATTTTTACTATATTTAATAATAATATTCTATTATCTTATTAAATTATCTATTTAAAAAAATTCATAATAAAAGTCTCAAAAGTACAAAGAGAAATGTTTAAAAAAATAATCTAAGAAAATATAAAAATGTATGGACATGCAGTTGTTGGTCAAGACTAAGTGGTTCACTTGACTCTTCCAAATTCAAAAGTGGCTATGTTAAAAATATAATTCTGAGATTATATTTAGATTTTTGTTTAGTGTTACTGTGTTGGCTCCTTGTGTATTTGATGAGTGGTATTAACTTTTATGTTGATGTAGAGTCTATTTAATGTGTGTATTGAGGCAATATAAGTTTGGAGTTAATTTCGAGCGTTGCAGTTCAATAACACTGTTTGTAATTTATTAAATAGTTGCAGTATGCGATTGTGTAATCTAGAATTTGACTATGTACGTTCAAGTGAAGTCTAAAATTACTAAATAGAAAGGTACGAGTGTATATAATTGCTCGTGTAATGAAACAATTGACAGACAGACTTGTGAATTATACGAGCATATATTTTGCCCCTGTTGAGTCATTGGCACCAGTGTTATCAGAATCGGACCGATGATCGAACCAGAAAAGAGACTGGGTGGTTGGTTTACTGGTCGAACCGGCGGTTCACTGGTTGAACCAGTAATTTAAAATAATAATAATAATATATATATATATATATATTCTAAAGTTTGCAATTTTAACTCTTATTTTCTTATAATATTAGTTTGTATCTGTAGAAGATTCTCATACAAAATGTAATCCAAGGCAATGAGTATAAAGTAAATTTTGAACATATTAAAGGAAAAGATAACAAATTAGTTGATTTTTTATCTAAAAAGTTACAAATTCCCAGATATATTACAATTCCAAGTGGGGTTTCCTTACCTATATTACCCACAAAAAATTACACATAAGGAAGTAGTTCAAATTCAGAAAATATATATATATATATATATACAAAAATATTTAAATTGAGAAATGCTTAAATTTTTTATAATCCAACATTGATTAAACACAA
>CANYCX011361789.1:0-13106 GCA_948193385.1 Breynia disticha f. nivosa | reverse complement strand
AAATCAACCATTTATCAACTTTTCTTCAACTTCAACCATACCAAATTTCATCTAATAAAAATTATACAATTCCCTTCTGTATTATACATTTTTAACCACTCATAAACTCATAATTTCAGTATAAAAATCTATCCAAAACATGCAATTTATAAGGTTTACATTTCCAACAATAAACCACTTGTAAACCTTAGTTTATACCATTTTCTACCAACCTTAACATGCATAAACTCATCTTAAAATACTCCCACATAAATTCCAATATTGCAGCAATATATTCCAACAATTCCAGAATTTATTCAACCATAATAACTCCATCAAAACTCAACCAAAAATCAACCTTAAGTAAACTTAACATTACCTTCACTTTGGATGCTAAATTCTCCCAAGAAAATCCACCAAAATTCCTCCAGATTTTTCCTCCCTCACCCTCTGTCTTTCCTTCACATTTTCTGTCACAAATATGTGTATTTATCAAGTATTTTGGGTCCCATTTTCCCAAAAATCCAAAATGGTGTCATTTCTTATTTTTTTTCAATAATTCTGCAGAATACGCGTGGTGGTCACGACTACGCGTGGTGGCAGCGACCGCGTGTACTCCGCTGTCCACTGCGCGTACTCCACGTCTGCCCCTTTTTTTTTAATTTATTTCTAATTTATATCATTTTTATTTTACATCAACCTTATATCAACATTCCGTATATCTTATATAATTAACATTGTAATGTTAATTTATCGTCATTTTATTGACGAAAAATATTCAGAATGTTACAATTACTCATTAATTTATCTTTGAGGTACGGAGAGAGTATTAAATATTAGACCACCATTAAAAAATTTGTTTTATAAAAATCAGAGTAAGAATGTCAATATATTTATCATAAATGAGTTTAAAAAGGTAAGTGTGTCTAAATATTAGGACACTATATATATAGAATATATATAGAAAATGTGTTTATCTTTGAGGGACGGATGGAATATTAAATATCAAACATTCTTATTAAAAATATAAAATTATATTTTTTAAATATTTAAATATACAATATCAAAAAAATTCAAAAAAATTAAAAGTATTTTTAAAAAAAAAAAATCAATTTCCGCCATGAGCAATAGTTTTAAGAAACAGATAAGTTTGGAAACAAGGAATCTAACCCTAATTGCAAAAAAAAAAAAAAACCTTAAACCCAAAACAAACATGTCATCACCATCCTCTCCGCCTGGAACACTAAACCCTACACAAACGGAAACCGATAAACGCAAACGGGAAAACGACGTCCTAGAAGATGAATCAAAGCTCCACCCTCTTTACAAAACCTCACTCTGCTCCTACTTCAGGGGATACTCCGGTTCTTGTAGCCATGGAAGCACGTGCAGGTACGCGCACGGGGAAGAGGAGTTGCGGCAGAGGCCGGATAAGACGTGGGACCCGACGTCGGAGAGGGCGGAGAAGGTGATGAGAGTGGAGGGTAAAAGTGGGAATGAGAGTGAAAGAGAAGTAATGATGACTGATTTAGTAGTGGAAGATGGTGAAGAAGAGAGTGAGGGGTTTGATGGGAGAGTTAGTAAGTGTTTGGTGAATTTGCCTAGGAAGTGGTCTTCTGATCAATTCAGGAAGTTTCTTAATGACCATGTATGTTTTTTTAGTTAAGTTACATTTTTTTAAAAAATTCCATTGGTTTCATTTTTCTTTTAGTAAAGTTTCATTTGTTTTGTTTGTTTTGTTGTTTGGATATATGAGTTGAATTTACTTATGAGCTCGGATTGAAGAAATGATAATGTAGAGTAGGAAGGTTGAGCTTTTTGATTACGTGTTGTTGGTATTTTCGAACTTTTTTAGGACTATTGTGTAGAAGCTGGCATTTTTAACTTGATTGAGAATCAAGTTTTCTGTATCGAAATTCTCTTGAGGTTTGGATTGTCAGGTTGATTGTAGCTAGATGGTTTTTTATTACTTTAACGAAACATTTCTTTTTTCTTGTGTGGATGAAATGGTTAATTTAAAGAACTTGGATTGTAGAGATGATAATCTAGAGTAGGAAAGGTTGGGGCTTTCACTATTTACTCAATTCGGTTATCAATTACCAAATAAGTTTTCTTTTTCAAGTACCACATTGAGTTTTCCGTAATTAAATTGTTTCAATAAATAAATGATTGGTTTTAATTTCTTTTGTTTCTTGCATAATTGTTTGGATAAATGGATTTATTCAAATTGCAAGTTAATGAAGCGAAGATGATAGTCTAGAGATGGAAAGTTGAACTTTTGATGTATAATAGTTGTCATTGTTGGTTGAGTTTTTATTTTGTTATCAACTGATGATGTGGTTGGTTGAATGCTTTTTGGAGATGGAGAGAAGCTTTTGAACAACCTAGGCAGCAATTTGGGTGCCCAATTGACCGTGTTATGGTTCTCTTGGCTTTTTTTTACATATGGGGTTCATTTTGCTGTCATTTCTTATTGTGAATGAAAGTCTCGTATGATTGTTTATCTTTGTGTGGAGCATTAGACTTTTTCTTTTCAAGGCTATGTTGGATTCTTTGATGTGTCATGGATTGGTTTTTCTTTTAGTCTTATTTGGTTTGTTTTGTCACAGGGGATTCTTTTTAATTCAGCGAAGAAGAAAAAAGGCATGACAGTTGGATTTTTGAGTTTTCAGAATGCTGAGCAAATGAATAGTGCTACTGAGGTATTACCTGTTTCGCTGGTCCCAAATTTAGTATTTTACGAAATTAAGAAATGTTTTTCTAATGGTGTTGGACAATATGAATTGTCATAGGAGCTAGAAGAGAAATCTGTTGGCAACAGGAAAATTAAGGTCAAAGATGTCATTCCCCGTTCGTTTGAGAAGAAAATCCTCTTAGCCGCAGATGCTTTTCCTGCTACAGGATCTGCACTGGAAGGAGAAAATGCGGAGGTCTCCCGACCTTCAGATGCTACTACTACTGATGATGATAATGGTGGAAGTCCAACAATTGATGGTTCAGTTTCTGGTGGGAAAAGTTCCCGTGATGTGGTGACTCCTCTTGCTTATATGCCTTACGCTGACCAGTTAGAGCACAAGAAGAACTCTATTGCACAAATGCTTAAAAAACTAGTAAGGAAAACTTGCGGTTATTCTTTCTCTATCGTTCAACAAAATGGATAATCACATTTTTCTCTCGAGCAGACTAGAAATGCGCGTAAAGCTTGTCCTAATGGAGTTTCTCTTCCAGAATGGGTTCTCAAATCTAGGGAAATAGGTGGTGCTTTCCTTCTAAACTTTCAAATTTATTATTCTGTGAGGACCTTTCATTCGAACATTTATAGTTGCCACGGTTAGAGGTTGATTTTTTTTTGTCAATTTATATTCTTGGTTTTGTGTCTTTTAATTAAGATATGCAGTTTTCTGTGATTTTAACATTATCCATATTTTTTGAATGCACTGTAGGTGGCCTTTCATGTGATCTAGAGGGTATACTTGAATCTCCCCTCATCAATGGTTATCGTAATAAGTGCGAGTTTTCAGTTGGATATTCTCTTCAGGGAAAACCTACTGTTGGGTTTCTGCTAGGAACCTTCAGGTATGTTTTATTCAATTTCTTGCATTTATATCTTACTAAAAAGTTTACATTGGCAAGCCCAACTCTTTGCAGAGAGGGTGTGACTGCAGTGGAAGAACCAGTTGACTGTCCAAATGTTTCCACTATTGCTGGCACATATGCCTTGATCTTTCAGGAATTTTTGCAAAGTTCAGGCTTACCAATTTGGAACAGATTTAAGAACACAGGGTTTTGGCGCCAATTAACGGTACATTATGCAGCATCTCCTGATAATATCTAATAAGTAGTTCTATTTCTTCACCTGGCCATTTCATGGCCTCTGCAATTGCTACATTTTACTTTTTCTAGCCTGCGAATGCTGCTAGAATGGAACTTTTATTATTCTAATTCTTCATGTTTCTTATAAGGTTCGAGAAGGAAGATCTAAAGGGCAAGCAATTAATGTGGAAAATCCTGAGGCTAACATATCAGAAGTGATGCTCATT
Source organism: Breynia disticha f. nivosa (assembly GCA_948193385.1). NCBI lineage: Eukaryota > Viridiplantae > Streptophyta > Magnoliopsida > Malpighiales > Phyllanthaceae > Breynia > Breynia disticha. The sequence continues at coordinate 9,087 of CANYCX011361789.1, read as the reverse complement.
GTTCAGGTTTGATTAACGATTCTTTGTGGCATTTCTTTGTCGCTGTTATCATGCTCATCAATAAAAATGAATAGAGGGATAATTTTTTGCTTTAATTAGTCGAGTTTAAAATGTAGAAGCTTTCTTGCTAGGGCATCTTTTTCGCATAGATATCTGTTTGTGTATTTATAATTTTAAAATCCCAATTTTGTAGGCCTCTTTGGCAGGATTTGATGATGCAGTAATAGCTGATGAACTTGAGAGGTTAGCTCATTCATTTGCCACTCGAGCTGCTTCTAATTCTCCTCCTTTGCCTTTAACAGTATTAATTCTCCAGGTAATTATGTTATCCTCCTGTCCTGTTTCTACTGTTGTGCCTTGATTATTCAAACAATTAGATGCCTAAATCATGGATAAATGATCTGTGAGTTCTGTTCTTCTTTGTGTTCCTAGATCATTTGTCCGAAAATTCCATAAAATTGCACTTGCGGCAAATTGCAGTGGCATTTAATTTGGAATATTGATAGATTGATTGATTTCATGAATAGATTTAACTCTGAAATAACATTTCTATGATTGAACAAAGCAATGTGATTGGCACATGCTATTGACGTCGAAGAAGGGAGATGTCATGATTATCAAGGACTATGATCCTATGCCACTTTGCATGTGTTTTAATTGTATTTCTGTGGCTCGAGTATCTGATTCTATTTTGGATCTTCTCCTGTCTAAATATAAAACTCTGGATTCATAATGTCAGCAAGTTTGATTTTCCTTTGATTTGTCATTGGGATTCTCCAAAAAAGGGAACTTCTTGCTGTTGCAGTTACTTTGTAACTTGCCCCGTACGATGTTTCCGTTATGCTATGTTGATATGATATCATTCTACATGTTTTTTGTCAGTAGTATTTGCTGGACCATTGGGATTGTTGGATTGGGCTTTTTCCGTGTTCCACATTTTTCTTCGGCCAAAATTTTTCACATAGCTTGTTGTCCAGATATTTGCAATTTTTTAATCCATAAATGGTCATCTATTTTTCTGCAGAATCATGAAGGAATATCAAATGTAGCACCTGCAGATGCTCCGCTGTGGACTCTGCCACTTTCTAAGGCAGAAAATGATGCTGAAGGAGATGCGAAAACTAATCTCGTGGAATCAAGAATACATGATTATATAAACAATCTTCAGTTCTCCATATCACCTACAGCGTTTTTCCAGGTTAATCCCCGAATTCATATTGTTTTCATATTTTGTAAATTTACTTGGAAATATTCTAATGCTTGAACTGTTTGACTGTGTCAGGTTAATACCTTAGCTGCTGAGAAACTATATTCGCTTGCTGGGGACTGGGCTGACTTGGGTTCTGATACGTTGTTATTTGATGTTTGCTGTGGGACTGGAACAATTGGGCTTACTTTAGCACATCGCGTTGGTATGGTAATAGTCGTATTCCCGTCTATCTATTATGTTTCCCTTTCCATTGCTTGGTATTATTGGTATTTTTATTTTTCATGAATGTGACAATTTTCCTGTTAGTTTATGCGTATTTATTTATATTTCACTCGCAGCATAATTCAAAATGTTGAGTCTTTTTCTTAATTTTTCCCTTTATCTCCCTTCCTTGGATTAATAATTTTTTATTGAGCTTATTTTCATTATGTGGGAATTCCAGGTGGTTGGCATCGAAATGAATGCTTCTGCAGTTTTAGATGCTCATCGAAATGCTGAAATAAATGGAATAAAAAACTGTAGATTTGTTTGTGGGAAGGTGAGAATTAAATTTCATTCTCACATTTGACCTGTTTATATATGCAACTTCTATATATACTAACAGGACTTTACTGGAATTTAGTGATGTCAGGATTTGGCTAAGTTCTTAATTTCCATGGAAGTTGCATTTTCGTTCTTTTGGTATCGATAGTATTTCACAAATCCATTTCATGCAAGTTAATGAACAATTTTCTTTTGTTGTATGCCGATCCTGCGGCAACAGGCAGAGGATGTGATTGGGTCTCTTTTGAAGGAATATTTCAGTTTGACTCAGAAAGAAGAACTGCCGGATGTTCCTGAGAGTAATGATAAAGATGATACTGTTACTGAAGAAAAAGAAGACTCAATAGACAAAAAATTAACTGGCGGGGACACGATACATGAACTTAGCAATGGTGAACATGCATCTGGCTCTCCAGATAGCAGTATTCAAGAGCTTGAAAACCAAGTTCAGAAGAGTTGCGCCTCTGAAGATGCAGGCCTTCCGTTGCCGCAGTTTAAAAATGTTGTTGCTATTGTTGATCCACCTCGCGGTGGGCTTCATCCTATTGTGAGTAACAACTTTATCTATAAACTGATGATGAAATTTTATCCTGGTTGCATTTCGTAAAACAGCCTTTAGTTTTTACGCTGAATTTTTCTCGTCCAGATATAAATATGTTCTGAATAATTCTGCGTAAAACATGAACCTACGCGCGCAAATATGTTCTTTTAATTGGAAAGCTTATAAAATTTGCTGTCAAATTGCAGGTGATCAAAACTCTCAGAACTCACTCGCATCTACGACGACTCGTGTAAGTTCCATGCTTTATCCTTCTATTATTATTCTGACTGTACAAATCCTCAAGTTAAGATTACCCTGTTTGGTGGTTTTAGTTACATTTCTTGCAACCCTGAAACATTGGTGGCAAATGCTATTGAGCTCTGCACACCATCCCCTGACAAAGTCAATAAAGGGAATAAGAACAACTGGGGTTGGAGAAGGATGAGCTATGCGGGTTTGGCTCGACATAGAGCCAAGTCGATGCCTGTTTCGGAGCCTTTTCGTCCCGTTAAAGCCATGGCTGTTGATCTTTTCCCTCATACTCCACACTGTGAAATGGTCATGCTACTGGAAAGGTAGATCATCCATACTTGGTATAACTTTAGCTTTTTTAGTGTGAGAAAATTTTGTTAGGCCGATTTGGTTATTTAATTTCTCGATTAACATACTCAAATTTTGCGAAACGTTGTAGTTATGTTGCAGTAAAATTTTCTTTGGCAAACAGCATTACCAAGGTTTTTATCTCGTATTTACTCATTGTCAATTTCGGATACAATAACACGATTTATGATTTGTAAGTACACGTTCATGGCATGAATTCAATTTTTGGTTATGCTTGTGTCAATAATGATATTTGATGGAAAATTACATGGCACAACTAACAAGAATTGACAGTTGAACTAGGATTAATGTCAGGGACGGAAACGGTGGGGAGGCGAGGGGGTCGGTTGCCCCCTTTGTCGACTCTTTGTTATGTGTACTTCTTTAGTCATTTTCTTGTTACGCACTATCATTTATGATGCCGAGTGATGATCTTTTGAAGGTGTAACATGTGGAAAGTTTAGATTTACATGAATAATTCTTCTGCAATTTGATTTGATGGGATGTGATGGTGGTAGAGAGAACCTTTTTGATCTTTATGTTCAAACAAAACTCATTCATAGATCGAAATTTAAATCTAAATCGAGATTTCGATGGCTTGTTATTCCATTTCTTTGGTGCAACTCAATTCCCTCGAGAGTTGGCAATGGAAAGAAGTATATAAAAACAGTAGTATATAAAAACGCGTCTTCGTACCCGAAAATTATAACTACTCTTCGTTCTTTTTGTACATGACGCGATGGTTCGGCAACTACCATGCCCGACCTAAAACCATTTTTGTAAGTTTCGGTTAATATTCGTTTTTGTCCGTAGTTAAATCGGGTTTTTCTTAATTGAAACACATACAAAAAAACGGATAATTCGTTGAGTTCGGTTTTTATTGTCATCTCCACTTATGCCGGAGTGGACGGATTGATTATTTATAGGTTTGATATGTTCAGCACAAAAGATCATAAAATTTTGGCCACTTCTTTTGTTGTTTAAAGGTAAAGGTAAAGTATGTTGGCAGAGGTAGGCAGGCATGGTTGCAAGGCTTAAGAAATTAAAGTATTGGCGACTTTGTGTGGTTAATGTAGAAGAAGAACCTCTACCTTTTTTACAACGATGGAATTAAAAATATTTTTAAAAGAAAATAAAAATATATTAATTAAAAATAATATAAAAAGTTTAATAAGAAAGATGGAACTATAAAAAAATTCATGTTAAAAGAGAATTATATAAAGGAATAAAAACGACAAAAAAAAAAACCGATATCGAACCTTCGTCCCCTTTTAATTCCGTCAATCTTACATCTTATGGATTCCTTTTGATCCAAAACAGAAGATTTAGCTCCACTATCTTTGGAACTAAAGTGTATTCACCCTTCTATGTCTTTTATTGTTTATTTTTTAAGAGACAATTATGTAAAAATTTTTCGTTTTATTTTGTAAAAATATGTATCATTATATTTCCTTATGTTTATATATTTAAATGATAATTTTTGGTATGGATATATCCATTTTCAGTTTAAATGTACAAAAATCAGAGAGAAGACATGAAATTAATGGGTGAGTATTTTGCACATTTAAATTGAAATCAAACGTATTCATATAAAAAAAATATGAAATTCAGACATATGAATATAAATGAACATGACGGTATGTATTTTAACGCTCTTAAAAAATGACATTTACCTTATTTTTTGTTATTTTAATTTCGGCATACAAACAATGTTTTAAATTTTGGCTTGGTCAATCGTTTGGACTGAACTGAGTGGTTCAACTATTGAATTACTGGTTTGACCATATAAATAATAATTACATAAAAAATACTTATTACATATCATAATTTAAATTGAAATAATACAATGAGTATTCATGTTTTGACTAAAATAGAATAAAAATTTTAAATATTTGTTGTGCTTAATGTAAATCCAAAACGGTTTAAATTCATGTTATTCGTTTCATATCATAATCATGTACTAATAAATTACGTTATCGTGTCAGAAATTACGAAATCAGAGTAGATTAGAGAGCATCTTTGCAAAAGGAAGGAGGTTTCTAGGAAGGAACACTTTTTGACAAATAATGTTATCTTTACTCAAGTTGTGGCCAACACTAAAACTAGAAAGGAGGAAGAAGCAATAATAGATAACAACTTAAACAGTGATTATTAATAATAGTTGGTGAGTCTTCAAGGCATTAAGATCATATTTGTTTAAGTTTCCCCACTTTAGATACGTTATCTCAACTAAAATTGTACCTCAACTTACTTACAAAATCGTGCATAGAATAAATAGTTGCGGAATTATACATATTTCGAAAAGAGACGAAAATAAACGAGTTATAAATAGTATGAAAATGTGGAGGGAGAGGAGCTGGTGCTATGATAAATCCACGGTAAAAGAGAAATGATTAAAAAAATATATAAGTAGTGACGTATTTTTTAAGAGAGGAGAATAGACGAATTACAAATGGTATAGAAAAATACGGAAGAAAAGGGGACGGTGCTGTAAAAAATATACACGGTGAAAGTGAGATGATTAAAGAAGTATACATAACAAGGGGACGACAAGGGAGAACAACTAATCCCCTCGTTCCCACTGTTTCCGTCCGCAAACTTACTGCAACTATTTTTCAGAGTAAAACCCTAATATGAAGAAGGTGATTCAACAAGTCGTTGATCAGTTTATCGATAGTGTGAGGCATAGACTTGCAGTCGAAGGGATAATTTCTCGTACTCTTCACTTCTGGACTCAAATTGTAGGGGAGCTCTTGGGTGAGAAAAGACGCATGAATATCATGAAATAACAAATACGATAGTTATTCGATAACGAAGCGATTAGAGGCGAATGGGGCCGTGGAGATAGTAAGTAGGGTAAGGGATCAGGGAGTGTGATGTGTGTTGTCAAAAAGTTATGGAAGCAACCCCACAAACACTCCCTCTTCTTTAAATTTAACTTTGATTTGATTTTGAAGGTCCCTCTTCCCATTAACTTCTTCCCCTTCAAAGCCGCCAAACTCAATCTTCCCCCACCACTTCCAACCCCATCTCACTAACCTTGCTCTTCTCCTCCATCTTCTACAAGCCATCTGTCCTCACTTCAATCATACACTTTCACATTTGGGTAGAGTTGTGAATGCGACGAGTCATTAACAAACAGCGGCAAAGAGTTGTGAATGAGACGACTCATTCACAAGTAGCTGGACGTTCGGCTTAGAGTAGTAAATAAGCCAAGTCTGGTTTCGTCATTCACGAACAACTAGACGTTCGGCTTAGAGTTGTAAATGAGGCAAGTCATTCACAAACAACTAGACGTTATTCGACTCGACTTTAAGCTCATGAAGGTTTGATATTAAGTTCATGCATTCATATCTTTGTACAGTGAAAGACCAAAAAATATATTACAAGAGAAGGATCGAACTCGACGAGTTAATGACAATAATCCTTAAACGACATAATATACCATGATTAATTATGTTAAATAATACAAACCCTAATAAAAAAAGTGCTAAACAAATGGGATGGATAGAATTTTTTTTTGTGAATATGTAGTGGGAATTAATTTTTAATGCTAAAAACTTTCTGACATTTACATGCATCATTAATTATTTGAAAAAAAAATCTATTATATAATTTATTTTTGTGTTCTTGAATTAACTGATCACACCAATATATCCTATCACTTTGTTTATTTTACTCCATTATTTTGATCAATTCAATTTTGGCATTTTTTATATATTTTTCTGTCATTATTATGTATTTCCTTATATATACATAATCCGATGTTGCAGACTTATGAAATAAGAATATGTTCACTAAATATTTTTATATTACCTTTATAATATAATTTAGTTCATGATGTTGCTAAAATTAATTTATACTTTAAGTTTTAATACCATAAAAGTATTTTAATTAATTATTTATACTCTGATTATTATTATCTTAGATGGTGTAAAAATAATAAACATAGTTATTTAGGAAAAAAAGAAATATCAACTAAATACTAAGGGTATTGCTATTCGTTCCAGTTCCGGCTCTTGACTGGCAACTTGAACCGGTTCGAACTTATTCATGTTCAAATTTGATTTTTCCACACAAAAAATGAGTTGAACCAGCGTTTTGAAATAGTGAACCGGTGATTCGAAATTGACAGTTAATGGTTCGTTATTCCTAAGAACTATAACCAAACTGTGAACTAATCAAATCTGACAAATCGATTCTGATTTGATTTTTTGTCTTTACCCATTTTAATATATCACCCAAAAATAGAGGTGTAAATCGTCTCAGAACTGCCGATTCTAGTTCAGAACCAACAGTTCACAGTTCCATGAGCGATGAAACCGGAACAGGATCTAGCCAGTTCGGTTCTAGTTTCAATTTTGAAACAATTGTTCTAGCTCCAACAATTCGATAGTTCATATTCAATTATTCTTTTAAAATAAACCGATTTACCAGTTCGAAACTGTGAACTGTCAATTCACGATTCCATAATTCATGGAACCGAATATGACAAGTTCCGACAGTTCGATTTCGATTTTAGCTATAGAACCAACATTTTGAAATCGACAGTTCTAATTCACCCATTACGATTTAAGTTTTACCCCTATACCCTAAAAGTCTAAGGCCATGTTTGGTATGAGGGAAGTTAGATGAGAGAAGTTAGTTATAGGGGAAGTAAGTTACTTACTCTTGTTTGGATGTCACTATCTAGGGAAGTGACACGTCCTTTAGCAATACTAAAGAAATGTGATTAAGGCAAGCACACCTATCGCATATAGTATAGAAAATGAAGTGTCGAGTGTCGTATCCACGGGTCCGGTCAAGTACTACTACTCTCAATTTAGATTATTATCTAATCTATCGAAATGGTTGTTGATTTTTAAATTTAAAAACAAATGATTAAACAAATGATATACGACAAAAGGAGAAAATGGTAAATTCAATGATAAATGGTAGATATCTAGACTTCGATTCATCCCATGATTTCATATGTGTGTGATTTAATTACTATTGACAATGTAGAATATTGGACTACGGAAATACCTAAATTATGCTAAAGTATCTCTCGATTAAATTAGCAACTAAGATTAAGTTGATTAGCACAGAATCTCTTCTCGAACTAAAACCCCTAATCCAGCTTTAACGATTTATGAATTTCGCTATTAGCATTACACTAATACAGAAGAGTCTCGTGCTTTTATCTCTAAACAACAAAATTAACTCCTTTTAATCATATGTGTCCAAGTTCATTTACCAATTTTTCAATTCAATAAATGAAGGCAGATTTTTATGAAATAAACTATATGATTAAATCTCAATAAATTCTCTAAAACAACAGTAAAATCCAATCACAACACATAATCCATCATGGGAATCCTCTAATCTAGATATCAAGGGAAGTTTAGTTCATACTTAAACAAAAGAAACCACAATAGCAGAACAAACCCATTTCAAAGAAGATAAACCTTACAAAATTCTTACAAAAGTTTACGTTCTTGAATCCGGATCCAACTCCTGTTGTGTGGATGTTTCTTGGCTTGATTTTGATGTTCTTTGGCTGAAAATACCTTGTTTCTACCCCTGGTGATGACTCCCAAGTGTCTAACCTCGACTTTAGGGTATTAAGGTTTATATTTATAGGAAACCCTAAAGTCTGCTGCTTTTTCGCAATTCAGTGCGCGTCGAACGGTTTGGAGAACGGTTTACCAAACCGTTCTCAATCCCGTTCGGCTCTTAGGAGTGCAGTCAGTGTAGCCGAACAGTTTGGCGAACGGTTTAGTGCAAACCGTTCGGCATACCGTTCGGTGGTTCTGATTCCTTGGTAGTTGGAAATGGTTTGGCAAACGGTTTACAAAACCGTTCGCGATCCCGTTTGAGTCTTCTGAGGAACGGTTTAGTGAAAACCGTTCGTAACACCGTTCGAGCATTCTGGATTGTAGTGCAAGCAGAACGGTTTGGAGAACGGTTTATGAAACCGTTCTCAAAACCATTTGGTAGTTCTGTGATGCTCCACACGTAGAACGGTTTGGCAAACGGTTTAGGAAACCGTTTGCCATCCCGTTTGGCTTCCTTCAAGTGTATTCTTTTTGACGATTTTCGCGTCGATTTCTTTTGAATTTCATCCTTATATGCTCTAAGTCCTGAATACACAAAAATAACCATATTTGAGCCGAATTAACACTGAATTAAACCAAAATTATGATAAATGTCA
>CANYCX011361384.1:0-22401 GCA_948193385.1 Breynia disticha f. nivosa | reverse complement strand
ATTGACGATTTTGAGTTCATTTGAGTCAAGGACTTATGAGAAGAGATCGTCCTATTTTTCTCATTAACAATCGTTTTGATTTTTAGATTGTCAGATTGCGCGTTTTAATTAAGTTTAATTTTAATTCGTTTTTACGTTTGGAATAACGTTAAAATTCCTGGCACGCTCGCATTTATTATTTTTATTCCTAACTCTGTTTCCATGCGATCGCAGTTAGGAGGGACGACGTTTGTCGCCTACGAAAAAAGAGGCAAACACTATCACTACAAGAAAATCAACCTTTTTCAACAGCCGGATTCCAATAGATTTTGTCCAAAAATCTAAAATTGAAAATCGTCATAAAGCATATTTCAAATGAATTTTGTTGGAAAATTTGGCAGAAATTTCCTATTGCCGAAAAGTTATTTCTAGACAAATTCGTTAGAAATTAATATTTTTACTTTTAACTAGTGCGGTCAAGAGGATTGCTACAATTTTCTTTGTAACTCTGCCATTAATGTGAAGCATAAATCTTGACATTTAGTTTGATATGTTGTTCAAATATTCTAAAGTATGAGAAGATGAGAATGAGATACAGACTTCATTGATCTTGCAGTAGTGGTTGTACTGCTACTTATACAACAACATGCGTCCAATACTCAAGAGGTAAGAACAAATTTGAATATGAATAACAGGTATAACTAATTAACTAACTGATTATCTACATATTCCCTGGTATAATGCTAATTTGGTTACACAATCCTACTACATGTTAACTTCTACACCCCCCTCAAGTTGATACTTGGGTGATAAGTTCAACTTGAGTACAAACTTGCTGAAAGTTGAAGCAGGTAAAGCTTTAGGAACATATCTACAATTTGATTTGCTATGAACCCTAAATTGTAAAAATCATTTTTCGAATAGTCTTTGAAATTTGCACCCATTTTTTTCTTTTTAATTTTAAATAGATCACCACACCAAAGGAAAGATATAAAGATAGGCCTTCATGCATTCATTAAACCCAGGCCAATGTTTGCCACAAACAAATCAAATGTGAATATGCAGAAGCAATGGTTTTTGGTTTAAAACAATGCATGAGCCCTCTATTTATACTATCATGTGTATAGATGTACAAAATGCAAAAGTATAAAGTCCCAAAATACACTAGGAGCCGACCAAACAACGAGTATCACACCTCCTAGCACTACCAAAAGAGAAATTCCGACCACCAGCTACTGTCTCTCTACACAATCAACAGAAAACACACATGCACTTGAGTAACTAAATACCCAATAAGTACACTTACAACACTTACCAAGGTAGTTAATTCCTAAGTACTCATTGGTAAGGTATTTAGGTTTTTTAGTTGATAGGGAAACATCCTAGGTCATTATCTTACTTCAGATATGCATTAGTACGTTATTTCGAGTCAAAACTAGCTTTCTGGGAAAAATTAACGTGTGTTTAAACTAACACTAACGTACGTTATTCATCCCCTATTTCCAGACTTTGAATAACGTATGTTACTATGATAGTAATGTACTTTATTCCTCACTAACGTACGTTATTATTAAAAATAACGTACGTTATTGCCACTCCATTCTTAGACAGAACTCTCGGATCAATTCAGACATTAAGATAACGTACGTTATTATCCTCTTTAACGTATCTTACAACATTCCAGAATTCATTCTCACACATTTAAGTTAAATCACATACATACACACTTCATACAACATCCAAGCACCTCAATCCAACATCTTAAACTCTCGTATAACCATTCCAAATACAACTCATAACAAAACCATAGCACACATGACCAAATCAACCTATTCATAACATAATTCATTAACATATGCATCAAAATACTCACTTCATCATCATATCCATAACACATACTCACACTCAACCCACAACAACACATATCTTCATCCATATCCTTAAACATTCTAAGTTATGCAAAGCACAATTACATCATGATAAAGATGAATGAATGCATTCGTGAAGATGTCAATGCAAACACACGAATGCAAGCCCCGGGCACTTTCCTTTTCATATGAGAGATCTCTCTCTTTTTTCATTTTTGGGCAAATCCCCCTTGTTTTTATATCTAAGAGCTCTCGCTCTTTTTGCTCGCATGTAGGCAAATCTCCCTTTTCTTTTTCACATATCGAAGAGCTCTTGCTCTTCTCACTCTTGTGGGAAATCTCCTTTTTTTTCATTTGAATAAGAGCTCTCGCTCTTTTCTTTTCTCTTGTGGGCAAATCCCCCTTTTTTTCATTTCCTCACCATGAACATGCATTAATGCTCATGCTGCTATTAATGACATGTCTCAATGCAAATCAAGCATTTCATGTTTCATGCACAACCATAGGCCACATGCTTATGTATATTCAACACTTTCACAAAGAACATATCATTCACAAGCACCATTTGCAATTCAACTCATCACATAACTCATTAGCATATAACCACACAACTCATAAACACATCTCATTTCATAACTTAATTACTCTTAAGAAAACTCACATTATCATTCAATTCATTAATGGAACATTTTCATAGCACCTTACCATCATCTATTACATTCATAACATATCAAACACAAACTCATACAACTTCCAAGTAGTCCACATAAAAACATTCAAGCAATCAAGTCCTTTAATGACACATTTTATCTACCATCTTAACAAATGAAGCATTAATCAAACATACTTAACCATATAGAGGCAAGACCTACAATGGTAAATGTCATTCGATGCACTTACCTCGAACTTTGTGAAATCAGCTCAGCGCTCAACTCTGATTTGGGTTCCGAATGTCACCTCCTACACAAATTATGTCACATTTCATGTCATACACAATACTTTTTACTTATTTCCTCATTTACTCTTCTAATTACTCAAAATCCCCAACTTTCCCTAAAACCCTAAAATCCTCATTCTCTTTTAAATCCTTCAATTTTTGGTTAAATGGTTATACATTTAGTAGCTATCAAAGCCCTACCAATTTTAACTCATTTACCACTGATTTCACTCTAGGTTAGAGATTTTACCTTTCCTTCCACTTTGCTTCAACTAGTTTAGAGGAAAATCATATGGAAGAGTGATTTGTTGTTTTGCTACAAAAATCTACAAGTTGGTAGGACGATTTAGTGTTTGGGGTACCTTAGAAAAGCGGTTTGGGGCCTGGGAAAGTGTTTGAGAGGTTTAGAATGTGTTTTGTCCCGAATAAGACTGTTTTATACCTTTTAATGATACGTCCAACCCCCAATAACGTAGGTTTCAAAAATTAACGTATGTCAATCAACATACGTTAATATGAGAAACCAGACATGAATAACATACGTTATTCATGTAGGTAACCTACGTTATTCATCCTCTGTCCAGAATAACGTACGTTACTACCACCATTAATATATGTTATTGCTGCACAGACTGGTGCATTTTCCATTTCTGACTCCCCTTCAATCCTCGACATATATTTTCCTATATATATACATTATTCCAAATTAAAATGGAAATTTTTCGGGATGTTAGATTTACAGTACCTATATGCACAAGATTTACGAATCTAGCCTTATAATGATGTCTTATGAAGTGGCAATCCACTTCAGGATGTTTTGTTCTTTCATGATAAACTGGATTTTCTGTGATTTGAATGGTTGCTCGATTATCACACCACATCGTTATTGGGAGATGAAATTTTATACTGAGATCTTTAAGTAGATAAGAAATCCACAATAAATCTGTGACTACAGATCCCATGCTCGTGTATTCCGCCTCAGCTGAGGATCTTGACACAGTGGTTTGTTTCTTGCTCCTCCAAAAGATTAAATTTTTGCCCAAGAAGAGACAATTCCCTGAGATGGATCTGCAAGTGATAGAAAAATTTTCATAATCCGCATCCACAAAGCATTCTAATTGTGAGGAGGAACTACTATCATAGTAAAGCCCTTTATGTATTGATCCCTTCAAGTATGCTAGAACGTTCATGGTTCCATCCAAGTGTGCCTTGCATGGCCAATGCATGAACTGGCTAAGATGATTGACTACAAAGCTAATATCTGGGCGAGTAAAATTAAGATATAGCAACCTTCCCATCAATCTTCAATATTGGTTTTGATCTGCCAATGGTTCACAACATTGTGTCTTGAAATCCATACCAGCCTGCAGGGGGACAAAGGATGATTTAGTTCCTATCATTCTAGTATCATGCAGTAGGTCTAAGATGTACTTCCTTAGTGATAAGAAAATCCCATCTTTGAATTTGGATACTTCAACTCCGAGAAAGAACTTGGTTTCACCTACGTCCTTTATTGTAAATAGGTTGTGCAAATACTCTTTCAGAGCAACAAGTAACTCCATGTTGCTGCCAACAAGTAGAACATCATCAACATATATAACTATGGCCAGAAAATCACTATCATAGTTTTTTGTGAAGAGACAATGATCATGTTCAAACTGAACAAAACCATATTTTAAGAGCTTTAGAGTGAATTTTGCGTTCCACTCTCTTGATGCCTGCATTAAGCCATATAAAGACTTGTTTAATCTACAAAACTGTCCAGGTAGTGCCCGTTTATAACCCTTTGGTGGTCTTATGTAAATCTCCTCATGTAGAAAGCCATGCAAGAAGGTATTGTTTACATCTATGTGATGTAAATGCCAATTATTAACGGCAACAATGTGGATCACACACGTATGGTTGTCCACTTTGCTATAGGTGAGAAACAGTCATAGAAATTGACTCCTTCAACTTGAGTGAACCCTTGCGCAAATAACCTGGACTTTGGGTTATCAACTGTCCCATCAGGTTTCAGTTTCAATTTAAATTTCCAGGCGCTGTAGACAACTGACTTTCCTCGAGGCAGTGTACAAAGTGTCCACGTATTATTATTCTCTAATGCAGCAAGCTCTCTTCCATGGATGCCATCCATATGGGATCTTGGCAAACTCGTTTGTAATTCGTTGGTTCTTGGATGTGTTGAGCAGTCAAAAAGATTGTTGTGCTGTAATAATAAAGCAATGGTCTCAACTGATTTAATGGATGGTAAAACATACTGAGTACCTGCTAGTTTCTTGACTGAAGACATTGCTGATACTGATGAATCACCTTTATTATGAATACATGATACATATCCCTCCAACCAAGATGGTTTGGACTTTACCCGAGTGCTGCATCTCAATGGTTCTTCAGGATGATCTACAACTATATCAGATTCATTGGTATCAGCAGTGTCATGCATATCATACCTCTCACAACAGTGAGCTGGAAATGAAGTCTCCACTGGTTGTTCAGGTGATGCATTAGTTGTTATTTTGCAATCTTTGAGCCATGAGTAACAAGGATCAATCAACATAAGTAATGGAATAGTCTTCTCTTTAGTTGGCAGATGCATGTTTATGCTATCTACAAAAGGAAAAAATTGATTTATAAAATACAACATCACGGGAAACCTTTATTTTCTTAGTACCCAAGCTGTAGATTCGATAACCATTTTGTCCAATAGAATAGCCCAAAAATATTCTATTCTCAACTCTGGATGCAAATTTATCCTTCCCAGGCCACACCTTGGTCATGTATACCAAACAGCCAAAAACTTACAGTTGGCCATAATTGGCTTTCTGATTGTAGAGTACTTCATATGGTGTTTTCCACCTTAAAATCGATGTGGGCAGCCAGTTAATCAAGTGAGTAGCCATGAGGAGACTTTCTCACCAAAACCTCGTTGGCAGTTTTGCTTAAATAAGCAAGCTCCTAGCCACGCTAACCAGATGCCGGTGTTTAAGTGCCACCATTCTGTTTTGCTGTGGAGTATAAGGGTAGGATCTCTGATGTATGATACCAAGTTCTCTAAACAAATATCCACACTCCTTGTTCATGAATTCAGTTCCATTGTCGCTCTTGGCAATTTTCACTTTACAAGAAAACTGAGTATGTGCCATTTTAAGGAAATACCTGAGAGTTTATGGTACCAGTGATTTGTGAGCAATTAAGAATGTCCAAATAGACTGAGATAAGTCATCGACAATTGTTAACATATATCGTGATCTAGAGATAGATTTGGTGTTATACGGTCCCCAAACATCCATGTGGATAAGCTCAAAAGGTTTTGATGTGCTAGTTTCACTTACAGGAAATGGTGAGTGAGTTTATTTGGATCGAGCTCATATTTCACATGATAAAATGTCAGAAAAAATCTTGAAATTCAATTACTTTACATGTCTCAAAACATCCATGGAAGGATGGCCTAACCTTTCATGCCATAATGGTAATTCTTTATTACAAGTGTGTTATGATTCTAAAACAATGATTTTATTCACTACTGTCTTCTTGGTTTTATTTCTGACATCATCAGATCCCATCTCCAAAAATACAGATAAACATGTTTCTTTCCTTTCTCAATAAAGTCTTCACTATGTTGGTGTTGTGCCCAAATTAATCTCCTAATAAATCTTAAATATTTTGAAATGATTGGAAACAGTGCATATTTTTTTATTTAAATGTTGCTCACTAGACATGCACAAATGGTTTTTGAAATACAAAGCAATATCTAACCACTTTTACAAATCATTTGCAATTTCAAATCATTTCTTCCAAAAGTGCTCCTCCGATCTTGCTCGTGGGAATCCTCTTAGACCTGCACAACATTAAAATAATGTTCAGGGTTGAGTTTATAAAAATACTCAGTAAGTGGTAAACCAAGTGTTGTTGGAATGATGTGCAGGGGAATCTTCAGCCAGCACGGGCATGCTCATGCCTTAATTCCCTAATGGCTCATCGTTGCCATGTTACATATAGTTCTTTATATCTGCGCAAACCATTTCCAAAACCGTTTGGTCCTTCTCAAAGCACAATGGAACTGAAATGGTTTGTGAAACAATTTGCATAAACCGTTTCCAAACCCATTTTGTCCTTCTCAAACATACTGGAACTGAAACAGTTTGTCAAATAGTTTGCATAAATCATTTCCAAACCCGTTTTGTCCTTTAAGAAAGGCTCCTGGAAGTGGAACGGTTGTCGAAACAGTTTGCACAATCCATTTCCAAAACCATTCTCTCCTATTTCCAGCTGAAATCAACACTTAAGGCATTCACAACAATACACATCTCATCCAACATAGGTACACAACCAAAACGCTATAAAGCAAAATTCCAAACGAATCATTCGACACCCTTTACACTCAATTCATGCATCATCATCCAATCCATCAATAATCACCCCAAACTCACTAATACACGTATTCACATCGTCAATACACACGAACAATCACATGCCAATCAAGCCCTTATCGCAATACATGTCATTCATACAACCCCAAATCACATTAGCTCTCACACAAAATTCCTCAAACCCATTCCAACACCTTTTAATATCAAACCACTTTACACATCAACACTTTTCATACAAATTCAAGCATTCTCATTAATGAGTATTAGGTAAATTAAATTAATCGCTATAACACCTCACAAAATCCAACCTTGAACCTCATAGCGAAAACACGCACATATAATTCCATATACCTTTCTTTCATTTCATGAAAATCACGCTAGGAGCATTTCCTTATTTCACAATCATCCAAACTCAATTGCACGCATACAATTCATCAATAAGCATAAATGACATCCCACTTACATTCACATGCCAATTATCATATCGCACACATACAAATTCACAACTCACATACCATTCGATCACATTTATCCAATCCAAACACGTTGGCACGAACATATCAGTCATAACACCCATGATATCATCCTCGCACATAATCAACAACGAACACACTTGTTCTCCATTCATAAATAGTCATAGTGGCATCCATTATCTCAATGCATACACGTACTCATACATTCACAATGGATGCACGTATGAAATGTTAATGCATCATGTGTCAACGCAATACATGCCCTGGGGTCTTTCTTTATGGTGCACCTGAGAGTCCACTCTCGTATTTGGCTAATCCCCACATAAATAGAGCTTTCGCTCAAATTGGCTAATCCCCACTTTTATCATACGGAAGAACACTCGCCTTTCGAGAAAGAACGTCTTGCCTTCCCATTGGAGGAGAACATCTCGCCTCCCTCTTTTATTTATACAGAAGAACAACTCGCCTTCCGGGGAAGAACATCTCGCCTTCCCATTCTCATAATACTCATGCCATGAACATGCAAACATACTCATGCAATGCTACAAATGACATTCAATGGACCATCGTCCCACATCATGCTATGTAATATAGTGTTAATCACACACTCATTATCAAAACAATAACGTGCTTTACACAACACACATAAGCATAACATATCGGCAACCATCAGGTTGTCATTCCATATAAACATAGGTCATTCATAAGCAAATGTTTAGTCATGCATTATTCAAGAGCATACTCATGCATTTCCAGATTTGATCATCGATCATCCACATAATATCACATAGAATAAGTAAGAACATATCACAATTCCCACAATCATAGGTTCACACATTACATATTTGTAATCGAACTATCACATGGGGTCAAGCTTCTATCATAGACATAAACTCCATCGCAAGTCACATACTCATTCATATCCAAACCACAAGAACATACAAGTTCATATAAGATCAACCATTCCATGAAATCATCTAAACACAACCACAACCAAGTCCATTTATGACTCTGGCTTACTACTATCTTAACACATACAATTTACCATACATGAATAAGCCATACAAATACGAAGGTTACAATAGTAAGTATGGACACTTACCTCGAGCTCTGCGTAGTCGGGCTCATCACTCAAATCCACTCCAAGGTCCGAACCTTATCTCCTATAATATCATCCATCATGCAAATAATGTAAATATATCATTTAACATATTAATTAAATCAATTAAGACTCAAATTAGGCAAAACGCCTAATTATCATCTTAACCCAAAACCCTAAATCTCACATCGTTACACATTTTCCGTATCAACTCTCAAGCATCCTCCACATTTCGTTCATTAAGCACATTTTAGAACCCAATTTCATATTCTAACTCTTATTTCCTCAAAATTCCCAAGTTACCAAACCCTTATCACATAAATTTTGTCAAAGTTGGAACTTACCTTGCTGAAATCCATCCAACATCCCTAGAGCTCGTCTAGGTTATGTTCCTTCGTGAAATCTATGAGTTTCTATGTGTGGAAAGCAAGGTTTTGAGTTTGAGGAAGGTTGGAAATTGTGTTTTGGGGTTGGAGGACGAGAGGAGTCGACTAGGGTTTTGTAAATGTTTTTACTCTCTCTCCTTCTCAATGACGCTGCTGTTTTAAAATCCTGCTCGTTCTGAACGGTTTGTCAAACGGTTTACACAAACTGTTTGCCTACCCGTTTCCAGCTTTCTGTCCGCGACAATCTAACTTTGTCCTTATTTGAAATAGTTTGGGGAACGATTTGGGAAAACTGTTCCCTAGGCCGTTTGTCACATTTCTCTTTGCATTTTTGCATAATTTAGGTTATAATTTTTTGGGCATTACAGTTGGTCTTGCATCCAACAATCGTTAACTAAAAAGGTGACCTTGACATTGTTTTGCACAGCCAACTTATGGACAGATACGAAGTTATTTTTCAAATCAGGGCAATAAAGAACATCCTTGAGGATGAGTGCTAGAGTAGCTTGGATATTTCCAGTGAAATGAACTAGCTTTCTGGAACCATCGGGTAAGAACAATGACATAGGATTCCTTAAGGAAATAAGAGACTGAAACAAAGATTTTTCATAGCATATGTGGCTGGTCGCCCCTGTATCAATGATCTAGAAATTGTTTGGGATGGAGCAAGAAGTTAAAGAGGTACCTGCAAACTCCCAAAGATGGGAAAAGTTCACTTGTTGTTGCTTATTCATTGATTAAGTCTGTGTCATCTTCCATTTTAGGACACGTGCCACTTCTTTATTTACTTCTTTCTGAATTAAGTTGGACATGTCTATGTCATTGTTCTTGATGTTGCAATCTTATTCCTCTTCTGAGTCACTGCTAGCAAATGGAGATGCAATCATATGAGCAGTAAATTGATTCATCTTACCTGATTTAGGAGTAGCTCTTTTCTTTCCTTTCCACCATTTGGGGTAGTCGATTAGCTTAAAATAATTAGCCTTGACGTGATTACTTTCTCCATAATTGGTGCAAATTTTATTAGTGTCCTTTGTCTTCTTCTAAGAGTGGTTACTAATATGATAGCCAAATTTAATCAAGTGTGCCCCTGATTGTATCATACACATCGTGTAGTCCCATTAGAAATTGGATCAATCTATTTTTGGTACCATGTTCAGCAATTTGCCTCCCAACCACGCAGGTGCATTCCTGGAACGGTTCCAATACGCATTGTTCATCCCATAACTTCTTTAATGTAGTGTAATACATCATGACTGACATGGATCCTTGGGATATAAAACAAATCTCTCTCTGAATCTTGTAGAGCATGGGGCCATTTGATTCCCCGAATCATTCCATAGTTTAGCTGCATTTCTAGAATACCAGAATTCTGTCACAATTTCCTTAGATATTCCATTGAGTATCCAAGAGCGTACCATTCTATCAACACAAAGCCACTGATCGTAGACGTTATTGCCTTTTGTCGATTCTTTTATGGTTCCTGTAACGAAGCCGAGTTTCATCTTAGCGCATAGCGCGGTCCCCATGCCAATTCTCCACTGAAGATAGTTATGCTCATGCAGCTGGTTTGTCACTAGAGACATTCCAGGATGGTCTAAGCCTTGTAGGTAGATAGGATCATCCTCTAATATGGGGTTTGTTATAGAAGATTATATTATTTCAGTCGTGTTTTGAACAAAGTGACACATGTTTTATGATTGAACCTTCTATAATACCATCTAAAGTATGAGAAGATGAAACTCAGATACCGACTTCATTGATCTTGCAATAGTGGTTGTACTGCTACTTATACAATAGTATGTGTACAATACTCAAGAGATGAGAATGAATTTGAATATGAAAAATACCTATAACTAATTAACTAACTGATTATCTACATATTCTCTAATATAACGCTAATTTGGTTACACAATCCTACTACATGTTAACTTCTACAAATATGTTACACGAGCTATGAGTATGCAAACGAAGCAATTTTGATTAAATGCTTCGATTTATGGTGGATCAATATGAGACATGGAAGTTTATTTCCAAAGATGTCTTATGATACTGGATCCAAATTATTGTTTCTTGCAAGAAATGTAATTGTAGATATAACAATTTGTGAGATTAAAACTAGATGAAAACAACGATATTAGGAAAGTGATTTATGGGCAAATCACTATTAGCCAAAGAAAGAAGATAGAAAGTAATCTTCTAATAAATGAGTTTTGTAAATGCTAGAAGCTCATGTCATTGATGGTTACAAGTCTCAACTACAATGAACAGAACATGGTCACTAATAGAGTTTAAACTCGCATAGTCATGTGCGAGGGAGAGATGAAAGAATAACTAATTCGCCTATGATTTTTCTTAATTGAAGTTTATTTAGAAAATAGATTAAATTGAATGTGTTTTTAGTTCAAGTACTAAAATATAATTTTAAGTTAATTAAAAGGTACATATTCAACAAGGATACTAAATCTTTTATAAATAGGACTTCTCACTTCAAATTTCAGATGACTTGAAAATCAAATTTCGAATCTGAATAAGAGTTTTAAATTTTCTTTTTTCTAATTAGCGTGATTGTTAAGGACTTTTGGTGTATTTTTTGTGCAAAATTCAACCTGATTCTCAACATTTAATACACGTGAGCATTTGTGTAGCTCTCAACATGATTATGATGATCTTACTCTATAACAAATGGATTCCAAAGTTAGATATTCAAACTGTTTTATTTATTTATTATATGTGTGTGTGTGTTTGTGTAAACCACATGGTTTATAAATTGAATGCTATATAGATTGTAAGCCACAGTCATGCAAATCTGGTCAGTGTTAGTTATGGTGATAATCAACATTTAAGTGGTCGACTCCATCAATTAGGGTTGTAAACGAGCTAAGCCGAGTGGAGTTTTGCTTTAGAGTGTTCAAATTCGGCTCATTTAAAATTTTACGAGTACGAGTTCGAGCCAAGTTTTCTTAATGAGCTCAAAATCTTGTTCAAGCTCTATTCATTTAAGGTCACGAGCTAACGAACTTGTTCACGAGCTTTACCAAGCCTGACTGAACAAAATTAAAATATAATTTTGTTTGAAAGTGAGAGAACGACTAAAAGACAAAAGAATCACAACAACAAGCGACGAATTTAAAAAATTTTATTTTTTATTTTTCTTGGAAAAAAATTTTAAACATGTTTTGTATATTTATAATTTTCACAAAACAATTAAAAAACGGTGTAATTTTCTGTTAATAAACGCACCATAAGAATTTTCCTTTTATTGATATTATTTTAAAATTTAAAATCATAGAAAGATTGAATTCATTAGCAATTTTTATCCCAAAAAATGTTATTTTATTTTTAGTTTAATGTAATTCTTAAATACTATGTAAATTCATAATGATCACTGTTTTTGTTTAATGACTTTATTTAGTTTTTAGTATCATTACGAGAAAAAAAGACAATGCAACTAAAATAATGCTTTAATTTTCTTATAAGACTCTATTATTATTTTCCTATAACTTTCATTTCGCTCTCTTCAACCCATCTACCCTCTCTCTCTCTCTTTCTCCCTCAATACCTTCTCTAAAATCCCTAACAGTGTGTTTGGATGGAGTGTATGTAAAGTTAATTAATGAAAATGTAAGTGATGGCATGTAACATTTCGGGAATTTTTCGTCGTAAAATTATGATAAATAAATGTTTAAACATCAATATATAAAGGTTAATCAAAGGTTGATATAAGGTTGACACGAAATAAACGAAGGAAATCAGAGAAATGCTGAAAAATAGGAAGTATGCGCAGTGGAGGTGGAACTACGCATGCTCGGCACGACCACGCGTAGTCACCATTCCACCACGCGTGGATTGCTGTTTGCCTAAAAAAAATATAAAACGAACACTCGAGAAATTTTACAGAAAACCTCATTAACTTACCTTTCTTCCCAGAGCAAAATAGAAGCAGGGGAGCTGAGAAAACTTCATAGTTTGAGCAAGGGAAATGATTTTGATTCTTCTTTCTTGCAATCATCCATTCTAGAAGTTACAAGTTATAAGGTAAGCTTGGAAAGAAGGTTTACTTAAGGTTTATGGTTGGTTATTGCTGAATAGAATGGAGATAAATTGCTGTTTTGATTGCTGGAATTGATAATCATTATGTAGAGAAGCTGAGCATGAGTTTAGGTATATGTTGAGATGATTTTAGGCAGCAAGGTTGATGAAAAAGAGTGGAAATAAGAAGGTTTAGTTATGGTTTATAAATGGTTGATGTTGGAAATGGGAATCTTGTTGAATGTTTATTTTTTAATGGACATTGATGCTGGAATCATATGTTATTGAATGATTAGAACATAAGTGAAACCATGGAAATACTTTAGACAATGTAATCCTTAATTGGATGGAATTTGGTACGATTAAGTCATAAGGAAAGGATGAAAAATGGTTGACTTAAAGTTGATAAATGATTGTTTTGATTCTTCTAGTAAAGAATGAATGTGTTAATGGTTAGTTAATGCCTTGTATGTTATTAATTATATACGGGGGGATCTTTACGACTGTCGAGTGGTTGTTGAGCCAGTGTTAGGTTGTTGTTTTTGCTTTATTACGAGGTAAGTGTTCTTATGCTTACTATATTGATTTGTAAATCTATTCTTTATGTTTATTTAAATGCAATACTATATGGCCTATAATGATCTGTTGAGATTGCTAGAGTTAGACGAATCAATATTGAAAATGAATCAAATGAATGGATTGATGTTATATTTATATTAGTATAATCTGTGTAATTGATCCTATGTGGACAATTAAGCCTGCATGGTTCGTAATTGCTGAGAATAATCCTGTGTGGATGTTGATTTATGTTATCTTGATATTGTTGTGTGCAATATAAACGTTCTATGTGAACTTATGATTCGGATAATAATCCTACGTGGATTTTTGAGCTGTGTGATGTTTTCTATCTGTGTGATTTGTTTGACTAGCATATAGAGATGCCATAGAGAGAAAACAGTTAGGTACGCCTTCGTGCTGATTTGTATTTTACCCCTGCACACATTTATTTTATGTTATGCTGAGAATCCTTACTGAGTATATTTTATACTCACCCTTGTTATTGTTTAAATGATTGTGCAGATCGTAGGTAGCTGTTGTAGTTGGACGACAGAGGTGATCAGCGTTTCCAGAGCTTACGTCAGAGGTCGAGCTCTAGAGTTCATTTTCGTGATTTTGCTTTGTACATACTGTACATTTTTGTATATACACACAGGATTTGAGTTTGAATGTTTTTCAAATTATTTGCTTTCGTTTCTGTTTGATATTTGAAATAAAAACAGTTTGGGCCGAGTTTTATATAAAAAGCGTGTATATATATATTCTCTCTCCTCTATTCTGTTTTTAAATTTGATTTCATATCATTTCTTAAATTATATTGATTATCAAGAAAAAAAACAGGATTTTGAAAATCAGCTTCACATGGCAATAGTCGGAAAAGAATGGAAAAGAAAGATAAGAGTACAACCTCTGTTTGAGAGATAAAAAAAGAGCGTAAATAATGGGACTTAAAGTTATTATTTCAAAGTTAAAATACTAAAATAATCATGTAACAAAATATAATAAGTATTATTATAAGAAGACAATTTAGGATTTTACAATTTTTGAGGTTAAAAATAGAAAAGCATGTATAAAAAATAATGTTACGTCTCTTACACTCTGATTTCGAGTGTAAGGTTTGGAGGGAGAAGAAGGATAAATGTTACCCTTTCTTACATTTATGTACCCTCTATTACCTTTCCTTCCTATTCATCCAAACATGGTTAGGTACTTACACCTTCTTTACTTCTCCTTTGTTATTCCTCTTTTAACTCCATCCAAACACAGTAGAACTATGTACTCAACACACAGTGAAATAAAGTAAAACTGAAATAACCAATACCCACCATGCATTTACGACAAGCGGGTGCACCCACCGAGTGATAGACCACCAGTAACAAGGAGCTAGGCTGGTGTGGCCGCGTCGGTGGGGCCTCCATTGCCGTTGGCCAAACTCCGCCATGGTAATACTTTATAAAAGGATAAAGTTTAATTTCACGTCTTAACGTTTTGGTTGAAATACATTATTGGGTCTAATTTTTTAGGTCTAATTTGATGTTTAATGTTTGCATTATAGCTCAATTAAAGTGTTGATTAATAAACTAATAAATAAAAGTTTACGTGTTACATTGATCTCTAATAAAGTCTATCATATAAAAGAGCTTGGCATGATGTTAATTGATTACAAGAAAATTTATTATTATTATTATTATTATTATTATTATTATTATTATTAATTTTATTATTATTATTATTTATATAAATTGATAAATTAATTTACGAAATGTCATATAGTTTCATTCGTGTCTGTTGACAATACTTTCATTCATGTTTATTGATAAATTATATAAACTCAAATTCTCTAAGTGAATTTGTTAATCTACAACATCACGAATTCTGATTTTGACTGTACCTTAAAATGTGTATTACTGTATCAGTTTTGCGGTAGAATGAGATACACCTAAAAGAGAGTGCTTACACTCCTACAAAATCACTACTAACTCCTACGTTATTCTTTCCATCCCATACTATTGTCCTAACAAACAAAAGAAGTTTATATATATATACTAATACATGATAAATTAAATCCTACTACATGTTTTACAAATCAGCTACATTTTCTTGAGCTATCACTGCAAGAAAATCAACCTTTTTCAACAACCGGATTACAACAGATTTTGTCCAAAAATCTCAAGTTAAAAAAATCGTCGTAAAGCATATTTCAAATGAATTTTGTGAGAGATTTTGGCGGAAATTTCCTGTTGCCGAAAAGTTATTTTCAGAAAAATTCATTAGAAATTAATATTTTTATTTTTAACTAGTGCGGTCAAGAGGATTGCTACAATTTTCTTTAAAAATTTGACATTAATGTGAAGCATAAATCTTGACATTTAATTTGATATGTTGTTCAAATATGTTGCACGAGCTATGAGTAGACAAACAAAGCAATTTTGATTAAATGCTTTGACTTATGGTGGATCAATATGAGACAAGGAAGGTTATTTCCGAAGATGTCTTATGATACTAGATCCAAATTATTGTTTCTTGCAAGAAATGTAATTGTGACGCCAATTTTCACAAAGTTCGTTTTTGAATAAGTCTGAAAATCGCACTATATATTTTTTTTCTTTTTTTTAAAACATAAATGGTAGAAGAGATAACATAAAATCATAGTTTTCCCAAAACCTAATACAAATCGTATATCGACAATAGTTTGAAATGCGGAAGCTGTGGAAATACACTTAAAATGATATGTATATATAAATACATTCGTGCTAATGTATGCATACATAGAAAGCATTTACAACAACTCTAACAACTGGAAGCCCGACCTTCAGTATCTCACCGCTAGCTTCGCCGATCACGTAGTCCCGTCCTTGATACCTGTCACTCTGCACAGAATCTAGCAAAACACAGGTGAGTATTTATTAAATACTCAGTAAGGCTGTCCCTCAGTGTCGCTACATGATGGGGTGCAGGGGAGTCTTCGGCCATCCCGGCCTATCCTCCCTAATGGCGCCCTAAAGCAATATCACACAACAATCATAAGCATCAATAGAATCCAACAACCATTTAACAGGTGATTAACACACATACATCTATTCATTTAGTTCTTTATCATATTCACAATATTCGCAACATAATCAAGCCTAGCATTTCACATTCAACTCTTATAACTCATATCACTTTTCATATACGCACATACAACAACTTCAATATTAATCTCAATTCATCAACACATTACCACTCCTCATAACCATACAAAGTTGAACGCATTTCGCATAGCCAAATCAAAATGCATTTCCATAATCACAATAGGTTCGTGTCTTAACCATCACACATCATTCCAATCCATATAGATCATACACTCATACAATTGACATTTAATCATACAAAGTTATTCATCCATACAATAACATTCAACCAAATACCATTCTCATATCAAACCAATTCATATGCATTCATTTTCCGTGCAAATCAATAACATGTATGCCAAATGAATGCAAGTGCAATGCTAATGCATTGTCCACACATAGATGCTATGCTCCGGAGCCTCAAACACAGTCAGAGAAAGACTTCACTCGATCTATGATGTCTCAAATCAAGAGAGACTTCACTCTCATTTTGTGCTTTGGCCACGAGGTTGTTTTTGCATTTTGCACATTGGCCACGAGGCCCTTATTTTATTTTTCATGCTTTGGCCACGAGGCCCCTGTTTTTGCACTTTGCGCATTGGCCATGAGGCCCTCATTTCTTTTCTCAAGGCATGAACATACAAATGCTCATGCAATACTCAATGTCAATGAATGAATGCAACTTCATGCAATTAATCTCAATTCTCTCAAAACATATGCACATGAATGTTCCACAATTATCCATACCACGATATAAATTCAGCATATTCACATTGGCCAACTCAGGGCAATACAATCATTCACGCATATAACTCCAGGGAGTTCAGTACATAACCACAATGAACATTCATGTCGTGCATATGACAATGTACGTGATTCACCATTATACAATCATATAAAACATACACGGCCAACTCGGCCCAATCAAATCACCGAATCATACGGAACACGCAAAGCATACATTAGAAAGTTCCACATTTTCATCACAAGCTTTATACTTATTTTCATGCAACACTTTAAGGTTTTACATAAGTGAACCAAACCATACAAGATCAAACACTCACAACAATTCCTTTTCAACATTCAGAATGGGGCAAATGGCCAAGGGGAATGGCCATGGTGGTCGTTTCCTCTGGCCATTCCGACCACTATCAGCATATTTATAGGGGAACAACCAAGGAAAACGGTTGGACTGGCCGTTTCCTGGCCGTTTGCACCTGCAAAATCAAAATACCAAGCATTTTAACCCTCAACTATGCCAACTATTTCAATACACATTAGGCCACCCCTTTACTAGCACTTACCTAGTTCGTTTTAACACAAAACATGCCATCTTTACATGCCCATACACAAAACCAAGCAAAACATTCAACCCATTTCAAACAACTTAACCAATTATAATCATCCATTCACCCACCATTATTCATTACATAATCAATATACCACACATCCCATGTTGTTTATGTTCTTGCCTTTAAACGATTACATTTGATAATCCACTTTACTTATACAATTCCTCTCATTCAATCCTTTTTAATACACATTTTCATTCAAGCCATTTGCATACCATTTCTAAGTCATTCACACAAGTATAACTATATCGCATTCATCCATTTCAAGATCGCATAGCCTTATAACAACATTTCACACGTCACATTACACATTGAAACATCATGCTACATTCCCACTAACCAAGAACACTCATATCCATATGCCAATTCTCCACAATCAAGAATTTATATATATTTTTCACCTTAACCTACCCGAAACCATAAGAACATACGAAACACATCAAGCATCCACATCACAATATCAACCATTCTTAAAATCATCATACTAGAGAAAATGACAAATATTACAATCAATCTTACACTCAAATAGCACGCAATCAATCCAATACACACGTCCATAATCGTTCTCTTATTCCTAACAATCCCAATAATTCATTATAGGCCATTAATTTATCCATTAATTACAATAACATATTCATAACCGCTGAAAGTAATTTTCAAAAAGCACTTACCTCGAATTCCAAGCACTAATTCGTCGCCCAAGCCCCGATTCGGTTTCTGAAAATTGATACCTACACACGACACAAGCACATTCCACTCGTTATACACGATTCTAACCTACATTTCCAACTCTCACTCTTATTT
This sequence comes from Breynia disticha f. nivosa, assembly GCA_948193385.1. NCBI lineage: Eukaryota > Viridiplantae > Streptophyta > Magnoliopsida > Malpighiales > Phyllanthaceae > Breynia > Breynia disticha. Next base: position 3,430 of record CANYCX011361384.1, on the reverse strand, counting down.
CCACAATTCCCTCAATTTTTCTTACAAGCCCTACTTCTTGAATCCGACCCAAAACCTATGTTTTTATGCCAATGGTTTATAGAATCTTAGTCTATTCTAAAAGGCTAACAAAACCCCACAAAATGCATCCATTTTCACTCATTTATCAGTTCAGAATAAGAATCAAACTCACTTCTTCTTGCTCCAAAACCCCAATGCAGCAATGTGGTAGATTGGAGGTTGATTTGTATTTATTCTCGTGTTTCTTCGTAGATTTTATGGTTGGAAATGCTTTAGGATTGAGGTTTTGAAGTGTAGGAAAGGTTTGGGTTGGTTTGGGAGCGTTTTAGGTCTAACTACCCCTCTTTTTCTCTCTCTCCAACAATAACTCGCGTCTAATTATTTAACCTGCCAGATTCATGCCAAACAGCCATGGGAAACGGCCATGAGGCCGTTCCCATTGGCCGTTCCTCACGGTTGAGAAGCAAAAACAGCTATGGAACGACCACCCTGGCCGTTCCTAGGCCGTTTCGGGCACTTTCTTCAGCATTTTTCCGCCGAACTCTCATAATTTCATCGTAGAAATTCCGGGGAGTTACAGTAATAGTATATATGACAATTTGTGAGATTAAAACTAGATGAAAACAACAATAATAGGAAAGTGATTTATGGACAAATCACTACTAGCCAAAAAAAGAAGATAGTAAGTAATCTTCTAATACATGGTTTGCGTAAATGCTAGAAGCTCATGTCATTGACAGTTACAAGTCTCAACTACAATGAACAGAACACGATCACTAATAGAGAGTTTAAACTTGCATAGTCATGTGCGAGCGAGAGATGAAAAAATAATTAATTCGCCTATGATGTTTCTTAAAAGTTTATTTAGAAAATGGATTAAATTGAATGTGTTTTTAGTTCAAGTACTAAAATATAACTTTAAGTTAATTAAAAGGTACATATTCATCAAGGATACTAAATCTTTTATAAATAGGACTTCTCACTACAAATTTCAGATGACTTGAAAATCAATTTTCGAATCTGAATAAGAGTTTTAAATTTTCTTTCTTCTAATTAGCGTGATTGTTAAGGAATTTTGATGTATTTTTTGTGGAAAATTCAACCCGATTCTCAGCATTTAATATGCATGTTTTGGTGTGTTTTTTTGTGCAAAATTCAACCCAATTCTCAGCATTTAATACGCGTGAGTATTCGCATAGTCTCAACACGATTATGATGATCTTGAGCTCTAACAAATGGATTCCAAAGTTAGATATTCAAACTATTTTATTTATTGATTATGTGTGTGTGTTTGTGTAAACCACATGTTTTATAAATTGAATGTTATATAGATTGTAAGCCACAGTCATGCAAATTTGGTCAGTGTTAGTTATGGTGATAATCAACATTTAAGTGGGTGACTCCATCAATTAGGATTGTAAACGAGCTAAGCCGTGTGGAGTTTTACTTTAGAGTGTTCAAATTCAACTCATTTAAAACTTTACGAGTACGAGTTCGAGCCGAGTTTTCTTAATGAGCTCAAAATCTTGTTCAAGCTCTATTCTTTTAAAGCTCAAGATCTAACGAACTTGTTCACGAGCTTTACCGAGCCTGTCTAAAAAAAATTAAAATATAATTTGTTTGACAGTTAGAGAACGACTGAATGACAAAAGAATCACAACAACAAGCAACGAGCTTGAAGATCTACAAGACAGTAGTCGTGAGAGTAGATAGAAGTAGAGAACAATTTGATAGTTACTGAAAAATTAGGGTTTAAGAGTTGATGACTATCTAATTGGCATCACGCGACTAAAAATATAAGAATTAGGGTGAACTGGGATAAATTTGTTTCAAATCTACATTATTTTGTGTAAAAAACTATGTATTTTTACACTAACATATTGCAATTTAAATACTATAATTAATAATGATATAAAAATCAATTTTTAGGTTAATTCATTTAAAACAAATAAACATAATTAACATTGAATTTTTTATTTAAATAAAAATTTGTAGTTTTCGTTGTAAATATTTACTTAATACAAATAACACATTGTTCATTACTTCATATTGTATGTATCTTTGTACTTATAAAGTTTATATTGTATGCACTTTGTACATCCAAATTTGATAAAAATGTACATCTTTGTACAATTTACGAACTAGTTCACGAGTATGTTCACAAGCCTGAAAAGAGTCTCTTAAGCGAGTATGTTCACGAGCTTATGAGCCTAGTACCTGAGTATTTAGACTCGGCCCATTTATTTGAATGAGCCTAAAATTTTATTCAAGCTCACCTCTTTTATTAACGAACCGAACATGAGCGAACTTTTAACAAGACAAATACCAAATTGTTCACAAATAGTTAGGCTCATTTATAGGCCTACCATCAATCACATGGAACCAAGGCCTAACTTGAAACATAATTAAATGCTTATAGATTCAGTCATATCTGTGGTTGAGATTGTAGTGATTCATAGCAAATTTATTATTTTAGCCAATAACTAAAGAAAATTTGAATGCACATTAATGTGGTAAAGTAATATCTAAATATTCCTATTTTGTGTAATAATTTTTTATTATATATTCCCAACTAATGCATATGCCATTAAAACTTATGTCTAGGGTCATAAAATTTAGTCATGTGTAATTTACTTCATTTTTTTGTGATTTTTATGTAATTATATATTTTTATAAAATAATTTATAAAAATAAAATTACTTTTCATGCATAATGTTTTACTCATTATTTAGTAACAGTCAAATAAATATGAATAATAATTATTGTGATGCCATTATTGAAAGAAATTGTGTTTATGAAACTATTGTGTGTTTTTTATATATTAAATGACAATGATAAAATATTTAAAATAATAGATTTCTTAAGTGTATAAGGTTTTAAAATTTGTATAATTAGTGTATATGTTTTCAATGAGAGATGGTTTTACATAAAAAAAACGGTCTTTTTAGTTTTTTAATTTAAAAAACTATGGAAAAATTTTTTATAAGAGAAAAATATGAAAAAACTACTTTTAATAGTTTTTAAACTCTAGTTATAATTTGTAAAATCTTATTTTTTATTTTTCTTTAAAAAAAGAATTCAGAATATGTTTTATATATTTATAATTTTCACAAAAAAAATTAAAAAAGTGGTATAATTTTCAATTAATGAATGCACCATGAAATTTTTCCTTTTATTGATATTATTTTAAAATTTTAAATCATAGAAAGATTGAATTCAATAGCAGTTTTTACTCAAAAAAATGTTATTTTATTTTTAGTCCAATGTAATTCTTAAGTATTATGTAAAATGAAAGAACACGCATATATAACTAATATATATAGAAACAATTAATTAACGAATAATTAATAAAATGCGTAAATAAAACGAACGGATACTCAAACCTGGAACTCCGTTCGTCGCAGCGGAAGTAGAACGATACCTCGTTGAG
>CANYCX011361257.1:0-12755 GCA_948193385.1 Breynia disticha f. nivosa | reverse complement strand
ATACTTACTGAGTATTGAAAAATATACTCACTCCTCGTGTCAATGTCTGAATGTTGCGCAGGACGTTGATAACATCCATTGGACCAGACGTGCAGTGATCGTTGCAGAGCTAGCGAGTGTTTGAGGTTGAGCTCCAGTTTTTCCTGTTTTATGTATTTCAAGTTTAATTAAGACTTGTACATATTTTTAAACTATGTAATATCGGGTTTGGATTTGTTTTCAAACTTGTAAAATGCTTTCGCTGTAAAATATTTTATATTGTATCTGTTTGGGCCTGAGTTGTTTTGAAAATAATTTTTATTTATTTTCTCTCTCCTGCTGATTTAATATTTATAATTATTTGATTTATAAAAAAAATTATGAATATTGTTAATTTAAAAGAAAATGGGAAATTAAAATTTGAGCGTCAAAATGAGATTTTCAAATAAATAACTTATACAAGAAAAGAAAATGATTTACTCTTATTTTAAATACAACTCACTCAAACAAATATATTTATGGAATGTTCCATATTAAGTTTGGAAATCTTTTCACAAATTAACTTCAGTGCACGGCCCCCTTGATTCACCGGTTCCTTGGGCATCAATCGACAAGTTCATATGTATCCTCTTTAATCTTTGCCAATGTCGAATATGACAGGCATAAAACGCACATTGTTTTTGACAACTCAATAAGTAACACTACCAAAATGGACAACTTTCCATGACATTTATACATTTACAAATAACTTACAAAATCTATGCCATATAACTTATCATTCAAGTTACCATTTTATACTTTCAACCAAGTACAAACATTTATCTCTTACTCAATCAAGCTCTTTTATACGATATAAACATACAATCAATTATATCAAAAAAACATATGGCATACATCATATTTTGCATATAATTAAATGACGTATATCTTAGCCAAACATCTTATAGCCTGATATTCAATATTCATTCATATATAACATAATCTCGTGCTATCTCAAACTTAAGCAATTTCATTCTAGCCCAGCCAATTTTCATTCAATTGTAATTTAGGCATTTTCACCGGTAAATTTCTAATTCAACAACCACACATTTCACACTAATGTTTCAAAATTCAACTTAAATTCTCAAAACATCAAAATTATAATTTAAGTCACATTCACAGTGACTCATTCAAACAAATCACCAAAACCACAATCAATTAACAATCACATACGTATGATCATACCATAAATTCAGCAAAACATGTTAACTTAATATAATAAATATGTTCACAAAGAACATGTCAAACGCAAAATAATAAATATGAATGCATATGATCTAATGCATTCCTCAATATGATAATACCCAGGATCCCATTATTTTTGCCCTCATTTGGCCTTAATATTTGACGTTTGCAAACGGGCCTTTCGCCCGGGAGGATGTGGTTATAATGTACTATGGTCCATAGATTTTACGCCCACACTTGGCCTTAAAACGACGCCCTTATTTGGCTTTGGCGCACTCGTACGCACCTAAGTGTTTCCGAGCTTTTTACCATTTGTGCCCCGATGTAGTATTTGTCAGGTGCTAGCCATTAAATATTTATATAAAAGTCTATAAGACCCCCAACCCATCTCCTGAGCACAGGTAGGTTGTTGATATACCCTCAGAGGTCAATTTAAGACATGTGATATACCCTTTACGCCCACACTTGGCCATAACCACTCCCTCATTACGCTCTCAAGAGCCCTTTTTATTTTATTTAATATGCTCTCCATGAGCCCAGATGCATGAATGTCTTATGCATAATTTATACAGCCAAATCATGCATTCATAATCCGATCATGTTATGCTTCACAATAACAATGTTGAGTCATCACACAATTCTCAACCAAACCATATTCAATTAGCATAACTAAAATCATGTCATAGCATACCAAGATAAAATCAAATGCCAAACATAAATTACCACTAGGTAACATTATAATCATTCTTCAATTCAAACATATCCAACATAGGCCTAACCATTTTTCATAAGCCTTAACCAAGTCAAAATTATACACTTTTACAAGCTCATATGTTTCACATTTCAAGTTCAACACATATAGCATATCAAAAAACTTTAAGTCCATCCTTTTATCATTTATTCACATATCATTCACACTATTTTCAATTAATAACACTAATCAAACATCAATGAAGTCTAGGCATTATAGCCATTAGTAGCACCCATACATATTCATGAATATGCCACCACAATTTATCTTATAGTAAAAACTAATCCATTCCAAATATATTTACTGACAACTTTCCATAACATTCATATATTTATACAACTTGTATAAGTGTCATTTTACATCATAAGATTAATTAATAAAGTCAAAATAATCATATTCAAGCAATCGAATTCATTTAGACTCAAAACAGTCAAATTTTTTATGCTGTGAATAGTATTGTGAATAGTGCCAAATGGGTTGGCAAACCGTTTCGCCAAACCGTTCGCCAAACCGTTCGACCCTTCTGGAATGTCTAAAAATTGAAACAGTTTGGCGAACGGGCTGCCCAGGCCGTTCCCCAAACCGTTCTGACCTTTTGAAATCAGCATTTTGCACAAAAAACACTTAAACATTTATACCAAACCAATTCTTAACTTCATAAACAATATTTTTACCAAATAAACACATATTTTACCCCTTCAAACATGATACAAACATGAGACATTTCACTTCATATATATTCAATTACAAAACCATTCACAAGCAAAGATCAAATACTTCCAAATCAAATTTTTATCATCATTTACAACATTACACCAAACGAATACACAACCTAACCGTTCAACTCATAATTGTTCAAATATGACTAATCATTCACAAACATCTATTTATACATCCAATTCCATATCTTTTCACATTTTCATACAATCCTCAAGTCATTTAGCATAACTCACATACTACAACATCAACAACCATTCATAGTCAATATTCCTACAAATAAATTCATCACTCAGCACATTTATTATCGATCAACAACATTTAATATTCTAGTTCATACAAGCATAAGGAAGAAGTACTCATGTTACTTACCTCCTGAAAACCCTTAGCGGCTTGATTTCAAACCGTTCTTGCCGCAACTCAAATTCCCTAATATTAACATTATAATCTTATATCAATTTTACATTCACAGAATTACAAATCAATAAATGCTAACATTCTTATAATTGTTCATTGGTTTAATAATCCTTTCCCTCTTTATGTAACTCTCTTCATAATCTTTCTTTTTAACCCTCTAACCAAACTACCATTTTAATTTTCATTACACCTTCCACCATTTATACTTTAATCAAGTTTATTTAGGTGTATATAGATAGAAATCGTCTTCAAAATATTCCCACTTCTCCTAAGTCAAAATCCTCTCTTTAAAATTTAACCAATTCCTCTAACCAAGCTTCAATCTCACACATATGGTATTATTCAAGTAATACAACACTTAAAACACACCTAATATACCTCAAATAAACTTACCAAATGTCAAAACACAATAAATTCCCGTTTGTACCAAACTCTAAATTCGTCACTTGCAGGGCAACCTCTTTCCCTCAGATTTTTGTATGCCTAATTCATGATTTGACAACAAATATTGTCACTATTAGATAGTAGACATGTTAAGCTTTCTAACAAGTCTTCATTTGCTCGATTTGGAGCTAAAATGAGTGAGTTATGGGGTTTTGAAGTTAGGGTTCATAAGAAAATCGGAATTAACAAAAATGAAGGATTTCTTACCTTAAATCAACTCAAAAATTGAGTTCCGATCATCCCGAGCTACCAATTTTTCTGAAGTTGTTTGCTGGAGGAATTGGAAATGGAAGGTTGATGGTGGTGTTTGAAGGAAGATTGTGGAGATGGAAGTGGAGGTTGAAGAGGGAGTTAGTGGGGAATGATGGCGTTAAGTGGAAATGAGGAAAAGAAGATGGTAAGTGAGATGGTGGGTGGATGTGTTGTGTGAGTGGAGGGAGTGGAGGAAAAAGGAGATTTAATTTTACGTTTTGGGTCCACTTTGTTTCGTAATTTATTTTAGCTCGATCCAAAATAAATTTTGAATTTCGTAATTTTCGAAATTCATAAACTTTCTAAAATTTTCTAAATCTCTCCTGTCATAAATTTAATTAATTCCTCCTAATTATTTATTTAAATAATTTGCGATAATTTTTTCCTGTATTTTCTTCGTATATTATTTTTTTATTTTTAATATATTTCATAATTTTTACTTAATTTCAGGACGTTACAACTTCCACTAATACCGCTTATATTAATAAATTAAAAGCATCACTTCGTCCTTATTTTTGGACATTTTTTCATATTAGATGTGCATGTCATATTTTAAAGTTGTGTGTCCATGGTTTAGATGAAATAAAACATTTTATTGGTCCAATAAAAGAGGTTTTAACTTATATATGGTTAATGCCTAGAGACGAAAGAGAATGGAGAGATTTTTGTAGGTAAAATAATGTACCACCTAGACAATTTTCAAAAGATGTAAGCCTTACGAATTCTACCGATACTTTACTTTGTCAATGTAGTAATTATAAGAAGGTTTTATGTTCTTTTACTCGCAATTTGTACTTCTATTTGTTTTTTACCATCTACTTGAAATTTTTGTGAAAAAATAATGTATATTTTACAAGTATTTAATGATTCTACTTATCTTTTTAGTCATCTCTATAAACTAAATTCGCATTAATTTTTAGAACAAACTTTAAATATTGCGGGTGCCTTTACTGAAGGTGAAAAAAATAAATGAAATAAGAGATTCAATTTTTGAAATTAAAGAAAAATAACTTAATTATTTTAGGACAATTCCAAATATTTATCTTGTTGCTTTTATTTTTATCCTAAATCAAACAATAAATTTGAAATGTTAAATGATATTTATATCATTATTATTCTTTGTTGTATTTAGATGATGATCCTACTATTGAATTTTGATTTTGAAAAGTTTTAAATAAGAAAATAAGTTGTTAAAATGTACACAATAACTAAAAAGTATATATCCATGTAATAATCCCTATTTTATTCTACTCTGCTTTATAAACACTTACATTATCTTAATGTCAATTTTGTCAAGACTACTACTTGTAACTAACAAGCCATGTATAAGCAAACAGAAACCGAGTGGCAAAAACACATTAAGCTCTGCGTTTACTCAATCTCCAAGAGTTAGGTTCGTGATATCTGTCATAAAGTGGCTCAATTCGTTCTTGTCGCTTTCGCTTGCTCATCTTCGTTGGATCTGACACTTTAAAGAACCTGGGTGCGAGTTCTACCAGCCATTTGGGGTCGATAACTGTAACCTCGCGCATGTACTCCTTTGTTGTCATCACCAGCTCGTGGTAAATCACCCAGTCTGGCTGTCTCTGGAACAGAGCACTGCTTGGATGGATATAAACTGGCTGGTTCTCCACCAGTGTCCTGTAACCTTCTTGTGGGTCTTTTCTGGATCCGTGGAAAAAGAATCCTGCCGTTATTGCTTTGCGTATCTTTGTGAAATTTTTTCCAGCACTCACAACATCCAGTTTGTACCTGTAATCCGGTAATGAACATCATTAATGTTAATCAATGAGCACATCAACAGTTCAAGACGTATAGTAACTAACTACGTAAGACAGATAGAAGACCATACTTGTCCATAATACCAAGAAGTTGTTTTCTGACATCTTGTGCCCTCCTTAAAGATCGAGCTTGAACAAAATTCTCAAAACACCAGGGTCCTGAGAAGTTCTTAGCTTTCCAGGCCTCATAAACAGCAAGCAAGGTCAAGTGATCGCCTTCGGGCTGGAAAAACTTGGCCCTCTTTTGATCAGCTTGAGCTTGCTTTTCCCTAGGCCTGTAAAAGATGTTACCAGTCTGGATCATTGCAATAATAGTCAAAATCTCGTCACTGCACCCAAGGTCTACGCTTGCCAGTAACATCTTTGACAATGGTGGCTCCAAAGGAAATTCTGCCATTTTCCTTCCTAATTTGGTGAGAAGCCCCTCTTCATCTAAAGCTCCCAGACTATACAATTCTTCCATCGCAGAAATGAGAGCCTGAGGCGAAGGTGAATCCATAAAATCAAAGGACAGAAGATCATTAATACCCATAGCTTTCATGTTGAGCACAGTAGTGCCAAGGTTAATTCTTTGGATTTCTGGAATTGTTGTAGGGGACATCTCATTTCGGTATGCACTCTCAGTGTACAGACGGTAGCATTTTCCCGGCCCAGTACGACCAGCACGGCCAGCTCTTTGTTTTGCAGATGCTTGTGAAATTGGGGTAATAACAAGAGAGTCGAGTCCTTGCTTTGGATTATACACATTCTGCTTTGCAAAACCAGGATCAATAACATAAAAGATCCCATCAATGGTCAAGGAAGCCTCAGCAATATTGGTAGCAACAACCACTTTTCTTTTTCCTGGAGGAGCAGGTTCAAAAATTCTGGACTGCATTTCACTAGGAAGAGCACTATAAACAGGCAATATAATCAATTCCGGAACGTTCTTACCCAATCCCTTCATCCTTTCGTAAAGCGACGAGCATGCAAAATCAATTTCCTCCTGACCTGTTAAGAAAAGAAGGATATCGCCTTCTGGCTCCGTTAAATGGATTTGTAGTACAGTGATCAATGCGGCATCTAAGTAATCACTTTCTGGCTGTTTGGTGTACAATATTTCCACAGGAAAAGTTCTACCAGGAATTGTAAAAATATTACAGTTGAAGAAATACCCTGAGAATTTCTCAGCATCCAGTGTAGCAGATGTAACAATCAACCGCATATCAGGCCTCTTCTTCACAAGCTGTTTTAGTAACCCAAAAAGAACATCAGTATAAATTGTCCTCTCATGAGCTTCATCCAACATAATAACAGAGTACTGAGAGAGTTTCTCATCGATCAAAATCTCCTTAAGTAACATACCATCAGTCATATACTTAATTACAGTATCGGGACTAGTACAATCCTCGAACCGAATGGCATATCCAACCTCTTCCCCTAATCGGCAACCAAACTCTTCAGCCACCCTCTTTGCCACAGACATTGCTGCCACTCTACGAGGCTGTGTACATCCAATCTTACCCCTTGCGGTATAACCTGCCTCAGCAAGATATTGAGTAACCTGAGTAGTCTTACCGGAACCAGTTTCACCGATAACAACAAGGACTTGATTATCATGCACAGCCTGAACCAATTCTTTCTTCAGTTTGTAAATTGGTAAGCTTTGTCTCTGCTCTTGGATAGACAGCTTTGACCTCTGTCCAAATGTCATTGATTTCCCAAACGCATCTTTCTTCCATTCAGGCATATCATAAGCCGACAAACCAACACCTCTAAGCTCCTGTGCAAGATGTCTCTCCCCGGTTTCTGGCATTGGATCTTCCCACGGACGATTAAGATCCTTCGGTATTGAATCAAGCATAGTCCGCTGCTGCTGTTCTCTTACCTCTCGCCGCTCTTTAATCAAAGCAGACTGAAGGGCTGCAGCACGACTCAACGAGCCTTCAGGATTTTTAAAAATCTTTACAGGTGACATATCCACCGAATACCTACTCTGTCCCTGCAAAAAAGCAGGTTCATCTTCATTCAACTCAATTTCAAGCTCCTCCTCTGCGCCTTCTTCCTGATAAAGCATCCCGTCTCCTTCTTCATCATACATGGGATACTCTTTTACAGTAAAAACCCCTGAAGAAATCAACTGTTTTGCCTCCCATTTTTCCGGTGAACTCATCCTCTTCAATGGCCTACGCGACAGAACAGAATCATCCTCCTCCACAATCCTAATACCCGAAAGCCCCAATCTTGCGGCTGACCCTTCTTTCGAGACAGAAGGATTAATCCTAAACGCATCATCATCACCAATCTTCTTCAAAGGAAGCAAATCTTTACCAGTATCCTGATCCACGTCCCTAATAGACAAACTCAGTTTCTGCCCTGAAAAGGAAATCACCTTGACGTAAACATCCTGATCCCGTTTCACGACATCTTTTGCATTAGTAATCCTCCTAGTAGCAATCTGCGAAACATGAACTAACCCTTCCTTACCTCTAAAATCATTCAATTGTACAAAACAACCCGAATCCATAACCCTCGAAACCCTCCCTTTATACACCTTAAACAACTCCGGCTCATTCCTCGGATAATGCCCATTTCTGCTATGTTCATATGTATACTCCTCACCCCCATCCCTCCTCCTATCCCGATCTCGATGCCGCTCTCGCCCCCGGCCACTATCATCATAATCTCTCCCTCTATCTCTCTCCCTATCTCGCTGCAAATCTTTATCATCATAATCTCTCCCTCTATCCCGCCGTGAATCTCTCTCTCTATCCCTACTCTCATTCTCCTCTCGCCTTCTCTTATCACTGGCCTCGTCTGCAAGCTCTTTTTCAATCAATTTAATCTTCTCCTTACTATCCTCAATAGAAAGGGCTTTAAATTTGGACTTCTTACCATCCGAAACGCTCTCTAATTCCTTCTCCGGTGTCCTTTTGGAATTTGACGGAGGCAAAATCGCGTGAATTATTTTCAAAAGTGTACGGACGAAGTAATCTGGCATTTCAGCTCCATTTTCTTTCAACTTTGAATCGAATTCATCTTCTGTTTGGCAGTTTCGACCCAAGTCGGTTATAAACTCGGCCAAAACTTTATCTCCAAAGCCTAAGTGAGTCTCTAACTCGGTGCATACTTTTGAGACTAGGGAGAGATACTCAAGCTTCTTCAATCCATCTTCTTGATGGGTTTTTATTGCTGGAGGCATTATGGTTAGGGTGGATATGGGAAGATGGCGGTTTATTAACCCAATCGAACCGCCTGCAAACTCAAACCAACCAACCCAACCCAAACCCTTTTCATTCGATAATTCAGTAGAAAAATGAAAATCTCTTGCTGGATCTCTCTGTATCTCAATCTCACTCGCAATCTCTTCTTCAACCACTAAATCGCCACAGCTACTCTTTAATGTACTCTTCCACTTTGACAAATTTGTTCTCTAGTCCAAAACCAGAATAAACAAAAACAAAAACCCTAACAAATACGCTGAGAGCTTCTGGTGAAACCAAAGCCAGCGGATAAAGTTTCGAAAGATATGAGGTGACAGAGGCGAAGTCATAATTAAAAGTTATATTAATTTAATATTTAAAAATATATTAATATATATTTTAAAATTATATTTTAAATTGCATAAATGCAAAGAGAAAAACATATATCTCATTTTTTGCATTATTCTTTCCTCTGTTACATTATGAATATGAAGCTGCAAAGAATTCATAATGGAAATATTTTTTGTCAAGACACTGTTGAAATTGCTTTTATTTTTTACTATGTTTTTCGTTATGACGCTCTTCTTTAGCTGTCAATTTATATTAGACGTGTGGTAATCGTATTTTGTTATTTTCTATCAAGTGTTATTATTTATAACATAAATATTATAAAAATTAAATTCGTTTCATAAACATATATTTATTAATCATATTATTGTATCAAAAATTAACAGAGCTTTATTTGGATCAATGGAATTGAGTAGAAAAAAAGAAAATAAATTTTTCCTAATATAATTGTTTGGATAGATAATAAAAATTAAAAACAAAAAGAAAATACAATTTCTCTCTTCTCATTTTTTCACCTAAAGTGTAGAAAAAATATATAATAACATAAAATAAATATTTAAAAACAAAAATATCCTTTTCTATTCTATACCACTAAAATGATAATAGATTATAAAAAATTTGACACTTGAATGACCAAATAATTGATATGTGTTATTATAAATTAAACATAATAGATTTAAAAAAACTCTTTGAAAGGATAATTTATTCCGCCCATGACGTTTGGGTCGTCGAATAAATATAATTAAGTTAAGGGACTTAATTATGATTTATTTGATTGAAGGATTAAATTAAAAACACTTTTGGTTTATGGACTAAAGTGTAAATGTGCATGGAAAAGTACCATTTACCAATATGTACCTTCACTTCTATAAATACCATTCATCCCCTCCACATTTCCACCATTCTATTCTTCCACCAAATAGGAAGAGGAGAGAAGAAACACTTCTCTTCTTCTCATAAAATAACCAACTCGGTTGTTATTTCTCTCTCGGTGATCGGATTTCCGGTGTAGGATCGGGTGCGAAACATTGCCCGTATTCCGATGCTCTGCGCCTGTGGATACGCGCGTACCCTTAACGAGGTATCGTATTCTTCCGCTGTGCGTTGAACGGAATTCCAGTTGTGCGTTTTCTGTTCGTTTTTTTAATGCTTTAATTAATTATTCGTTAATTAGTTATTTATATATATTTGTTATATATGCGAGTTCTTTCATTGATATCAAAGCCGAAAGGATGAAAACTTTTAGAATTAATTTTCTAGGATATTGAGGATAATGATTATGTTAATTCGGTAGATTTATTTTGTATAAATGTCGTCAAATTTGCACCGAAAACCCTAGCCCGGTACGAATCCAAAAATAAAACATTGGAATTTGGCAAATCCGACCACACCATTAAACTCAGGAGACCGAAAACATGCAGGAAATGTGTTTCACCCTGTCGGAACAGTGTCGGAAGGTGGCGCGTGGCGTACCACTGGTGGAGGCCGTGATTGGGCGTCGCGGCCATTTCCTTCTGGTCAGACGAAACGACCACGCGCTTGTAGTTTTGAAGAGAATGATGTGTCGTCTCACGGCGAGCGGTTGAGCGTGCGGTTGGTGGAACCAAACGACATGTCGCTTGAGGAGTAACTACCAAGCGTCAAGTATTGATAAAACGACGTGTCGTTTTAAATCAAGTGACTGACTGTTTATGTTGACCCGACCCGACCCGCGGTCTAATCCGCGTTGACCCAACCCGACCCGCGTCTCGACCCGTTTTCCTTAACCCGCGAACCAACCAACCAGACACTGCCACGTGGCGCGTGGTAGGCCGCGTATGGTCCACGCCCACGCGCGTTGTCAGTGCCCTCACCCACTCGCGGTGGCACGTGGGGGTGGGTGCGGTTTTTTCCAGTGACCAATTTTTCCAAATTTTTTACCAAACTAATATTTACAATATTCTGGAATTTTTGGTATATTTTTTTGTAAATTTTTGAATTCCAGAAGTATTAGTTCCATTTAAAATTGGTTAAAATTTGTATTTTAATTAATTTAAATGTACCTATGGGTCAAAATAAAATTCTAATAAAATTACAATAAGTTTGTAATAGTTGTTAGAACTTTATTATATAATTTGTTTTTATTTTTGACCTAATTCTATATGTGTTATAGAATAATTAATTAAAATTGTGTATTTTAATTATTGTAAATATAATAATTTGTCAAGAAATTCTAATAAAGTTATATTATGAATAAAATGTGTATTAGAATTTTAATATGTAATTTGTTTACATAGTATAGTTATTTTATATTCGTTATAAATAACGTCAAATCATTAAATGTTTGCGAATGAGTTTCCGCATACGTAAAAGATCGAATTTTGGAATTCAATCGATAAATCCTAAAATTAAGAAATGTTTTTCTTTTGGATTAATGATTAAATCGTTCAATTGAAAATGTGTTTTATTAGAATCAACGATGAAATCCGAAAATTAATCTTAGAAAGAAATTTTATTTCTTAATAAAGGTATGATTTGGCAGAACTATTTGAAATCGTAAAATAATTTTTTTTCTCTGCGTGAAAATATTTTACGAAATTTTGGTATTGGAAAATTCCAGGATTGAGCGAAAATAAAGTGTAATATTGTGAAATTGGATGCAATTCAATGAATTACATTTTACGAACCACTGTATGATCTTAGTGACCAAAGTGGCAGTAATCGGGACCTGATATGATTGAGATACTAAGTTTGAGAAACTTAGACGTAATCGCATAATTATGTCATCGGGATTATGATTTGTCGAAAATCAATAAATTGGTTTTAATGATTTGACAAGATTTAAGTAATAAGAATTACTTATGCTAATTAAGTTGGTCTTAATTAGAATTTTAATGGGTATGACGATTGGGCTTGAACTAAAATTTTCAGGACGTTTGAATATTTAGTATATTCATCAAGGTAAAATTTTAGTAAATCGAGAAAGGTTTAAATAATGAGAATTACTTATAATAATTAATGCGGTATTAATTATGATCTCGATTTGAGTATTTTTGGGTATAGAATTTCCTGCAAAGATTATACGTTAATTTTTGAAATTATATTGTGAAGTTCATTGTGTGTGCATACGTGTTTTATAGAAGTAATAACTTATTGTATAATAAGTTGAGAATACCATTAGTTGGGTATTGACAAGACTTAATAAGAATTGAATCGTAGAATACCGTTCGTTGGGTATTAGGATTTTAGTTCAATGTTCATTATTAATGTTTAATAAGTTTAAATATTATTTGGACGTGTAAATTGTTTAGTACAATTTATTAGAAATGTCGTATTTCTAGATAAATAAAATTTTCATAATTTTAGTTTATCACGTAATGAACATAAATTGCCTAAGTTATAGTAACTTAGAAAATGGAACTAAAATAGAATTTATTATTAATAGTTAAATTTTTGATCCAGTGAACGTAGTAGCCCAAATAATTCTGTGGTTCAATGTGAAGAACTCGTTTTATGCGAACCAAACACTAGATTAAAATTTAATGTATGAATAGTAAATTTAGTATAATGCTAAAATTCATTGTTTCGAACGCAATAAATTATATAGTTGTAACACCCCAAAATTTCGTAAAAATACAGTAAAATACGTATAAATACGTAAAAATACGAATAAATTTTTCG